>JAACNH010001998.1:0-49624 GCA_019447015.1 Hymenochirus boettgeri
TTGGATTTTATGATGAAGCGAGTAAGAAGTTAGATTCAGGTACAGCGGTGGATGTGATATATTTGGATTTTATGATGAAGTAAGTAAGAAGTTAGATTCAGGTACAGCGGTGGATGTGATATATTTGGATTTTATGATGAAGCGAGTAAGAAGTTAGATTCAGGTACAGCGGTGGATGTGATATATTTGGATTTTATGATGAAGTGAGTAAGAAGTTAGATTCAGGTACAGCGGTGGATGTGATATATTTGGATTTTATGATGAAGTAAGTAAGAAGTTAGATTCAGGCACAGCAGTGGATGTGGTATATTTGGATTTTATGATGAAGCGAGTAAGAAGTTAGATTCAGGTACAGCGGTGGATGTGATATATTTGGATTTTATGATGAAGTGAGTAAGAAGTTAGATTCAGGTACAGCGGTGGATGGTATATTTGGATTTTATGATGAGTAAGAAGTTAGATTCAGGTACAGCATGGATGTGATATTTGGATTTTATGATGAAGGAGTAAGAAGTTGATTCAGGTACAGCGGTGGATGTGATATATTGGATTTTATGATGAAGGAGTAGAAAGTTAGATTCAGGTACAGCGGTGGATGTGATATTTTGGATTTTATGATGAAGTGAGTAAGAAGTTAGATTCAGGTACAGCGGTGGATGTGATATATTTGGATTTTATGGAGAAGTGGATAAGAAGTTAGATTCAGGTACAGCGGTGGATGTGATATATTTGGATTTTATGGATAAGTGATAAGAAGTTAGATTCAGGTACAGCGGTGGATGTGATATATTTGGATTTTATGATGAAGTGAGTAAGAGTTAGATTCAGGTACAGCGGTGGATGTGATATATTTGGATTTATGATGGATGATAAGAAGTTAGATTCAGTACAGCGGTGGATGTGATATATTTGGATTTTATGAGAAGCGAGTAAGAAGTTAGATTCAGTACAGCGTGGATGTGATATATTTGGATTTTATGAAGGAGTAAGAAGTTAGATTCAGGTACAGCGTGGATGTGATATATTTGGATTTTATGATGAAGTGAGTAAAGTTAGATTCAGGTACAGCGGTGGATGTGATATATTTGGATTTTATGATGAGTGAGTAAGAAGTTAGATTCAGGTACACGGTGGTGTGATATATTTGGATTTTATGATGAAGCGAGTAAGAAGTTAGATTCAGGTACAGCGGTGGATGTGATATATTTGGATTTTATGATGAAGCGAGTAAGAAGTTAGATTCAGGTACACGGTGGATGTGATATTTGGATTTTATGATGAAGCTATAGAAGTTAGATTCAGGTACAGCGGTGGATGTGATATATTTGGATTTTATGATGAAGGCGAGTAAGAAGTTAGATTCAGGTACAGCGGTGGATGTGATATATTGGATTTTATGATGAAGCGAGTAGAAGTTAGATTCAGGTACAGCGTGGATGTGATATATTTGGATTTTATGATGAAGGCGAGTAGAAGTTAGATTCAGGTACAGCGGTGGTGTGATATATTTGGATTTTATGATGAAGGAGTAAGAAGTTAGATTCAGTACAGCGGTGGATGTGATATATTTGGATTTTATGATGAAGCGAGTAAGAAGTTAAGATTCAGGTACACGGTGGATGTGATATATTTGGATTTTATGATGAAGCGAGTAAAGTTAGATTCAGTTACAAGCGGTGGATGTGATTATTTGGATTTTGATAAGCGAGTAAGAAGTTAGATTCAGTACAGCGGTGGATGTGATATATTTGGATTTTATGATGAAGTGAGTAAGAAGTTAGATTCAGGTACAGCGGTGGATGTGATATATTTGGATTTTATGATGAAGTGAGTAAGAAGTTAGATTCAGGTACAGCGGGGGATGTGATATATTTGGATTTTATGATGAAGCGAGTAAGAAGTTAGATTCAGGTCAGCAGCGTGGATGTGATATATTTGGATTTATGGAGAGATGAGTAAGAAGTTAGATTCAGGTACAGCGGTGGATGTGATATTTGGATTTATGAGAGTGAGTAAGAAGTTAGATTCAGGTACAGCGGTGGATGTGGTATATTTGGATTTTATGATGAAGCGAGTAAGAAGTTAGATTCAGGTACAGCGGTGGATGTGATATATTTGGATTTTATGATGAAGCGAGTAAGAAGTTAGATTCAGGTACAGCGATGATGAAGCGAGTAAGAAGTTAGATTCAGGTACAGCGGTGGATGTGGTATATTTGGATTTTATGATGAAGCGAGTAAGAAGTTAGATTCAGGTACGAATCTAACTTCTACTCACTTCATCAAAAATCCAATATATCACATCCACCGCTGTCCCTGAATCAACTTCTTACTCACTTCATCATAAAATCCAATATATCACATCCATCCACCGCTGTACCTAAATCTAACTTCTACTCACTTCATCATAAAATCCAAATATATCACATCCACCGCTGTACTGAATCTAACTTCTTACTCACTTCTCCATAAAATCCAAATATATCACATCCACGCTGCTGATCTAACTTCTTACTCCTTCTCATAAAATCCAATATATCACATCCACCGCTGTACCTGAATCTAACTTCTTACTCACTTCATCATAAAATCCAAATATATCACATCCACCGCTGTACCTGAATCTAACTTCTTACTCACTTCATCATAAAATCCAAATATATCACATCCACCGCTGTACCTGAATCTAACTTCTTACTCCTTCATCATAAAATCCAATATATCACATCCACCGCTGTACCTGAATCTAACTTCTTACTCGCTTCATCATAAAATCCAAATATATCACATCCACCGCTGTACCTGAATTTAACTTCTTACTCGCTTCATCATAAAATCCAAATATATCACATCCACCGCTGTACCTGAATCTAACTTCTTACTCACTTCATCATAATCCAAATACATCACATCCACCGCTGTACCTGAATCACTTCTTACTCGCTCTCATAAAATCCAATATACTACATCCCCCGCTGTACCTGAATCTAACTTCTTACTCTTCATCATAAATCCATATATCACATCCACCGCTGTACCTGATCTAACTTCTTACTCGCTTCATCATAAAATCCAATATATCACATCCACCCGCTGTACCTGAATCTAAACTTCTTACTCGCTTCATCATAAATCCAAATATATCACATCCACCTACCGCTGTACCTGAATCTAACTTCTTACTCAGCTTCATCATAAAATCCAAATATATCACATCCACCGCTGTACCTGAATCTAACTTCTTACTCAGCTTCATCATAAAATCCAAATATATCACATCCACCGCTGTACCTGATCTAACTTCTTACTCACTTCTTCATAAAATCCAATATATCACATCCACCGCTGTACCTGAATCTAACTTCTTACTCACTTCATCATAAAATCCAAATATATCACATCCACCGCTGTACCTGAATCTAACTCTTACTCACTTCTCATAAAATCCAAATATATCACATCCACCGCTGTACCTGAATCTAACTTCTTACTCGCTTCTCCATAAAATCCAAATATATCACATCCACCGCTGTACCTGAATCTAACTTCTTACTCACTCCATCATAACATCCAAATATATCACATCCACCGCTGTACCTGAATCTAACTTCTTACTCACTTCATCATAAAATCCAAATATATCACATCCACCGCTGTACCTGAATCTAACTTCTTACTCACTTCTCCATAAAATCCAAATATATCACATCCCCCCGCTGTACCTGAATCTAACTTCTTACTCACTTCTCCATAAAATCCAAATATATCACATCCCCCGCTGTACCTGAATCTAACTTCTTACTCACTTCATCATAAAATCCAAATATATCACATCCACCGCTGTACCTGAATCTAACTTCTTACTTCATCATAAAATCCAAATATATCACATCCACCGCTGTACCTGAATCTAACTTCTTACTCGCTTCATCATAAAATCCAAATATATCACATCCCACGGCTGTACCTGAATCTAACTTCTTACTCGCATCATAAAATCCAAATATATCACATCCACTGCTGTACCTGAATCTAACTTCTTACTCACTTCATCATAAAATCCAAATATATCACATCCACCGCTGTACCTGAATCTAACTTCTTACTCCTTCATCATAAAATCCAAATATATCACATCCACCGCTGTACCTGAATCTAACTTCTACTCCTTCATCATAAAATCCAATATATCACATCCACCGCTGTACTGAAACTAATCTACTTCTACTCCTTCATCATAAATCCAAATATATCACATCCACCGCTGTACCTGAATCTAACTTCTTACTCCTTCATCATAAAATCCAAATATATCACATCCACCCGCTGTACCTGAATCTAACTTCTTACTCGCTTCATCATCATAAAATCCAAATAACACATCCACCGCTGTACCTGAATCTAACTTCTTACTCGCTTCATCATAAATCCAAATATATCACATCCACCGCTGTACCTGAATCTAACTTCTTACTCCTTCATCATAAAATCCAATATATCACATCCACCGCTGTACCTGAATCAACTTCTTACTCACTTCTCATAAATCCAATATATCACATCCACCGCTGTACCTGAATCTAACTTCTTACTCACTCTTCATCATAAAATCCAAATATATCACATCCACCGCTGTACCTGAATCTAACTTCTTACTCACTTCATCATAAAATCCAAATATATCACATCCACCGCTGTACCTGAATCTAACTTCTTACTCACTCTCCATAAAATCCAAATTATCACATCCACCGCTGTACCTGAATCTAACTTCTTACTCACTTCATCATAAAATCCAATATTCACATCACACCGTTGTACCTGAATCTAACTTCTTACTCACTCTCCATAAAATCCAATAATATCACATCCACCGCTGTACCTGAATCTAACTTCTTACTCTTTCATCATAAAATCCAATATATCACATCCACCGCTGTACCTGAATCTAACTTCTTACTCCTTCTCTCATAAAATCCAATATATACTCCTCCACCGCTGTACCTGAATCTAACTTCTTACCCTTCATCATAAAATCCAAATATATCACATCCACCGCTGTGTACCTGAATCTAACTTCTTACTCCTTCATCATAAATCCAAATATACACATCCACCGCTGTACCTGAATCTAACTTCTTACTCCCTTCATCATAAAATCCAAATATATCACTCCACCGCTGTACCTGAATCTAACTTCTACCTCTTCATCATAAAATCCAAATATATCACATCCACCGCGCTGTACCTGAATCTAACTTCTTACTCACTTCATCATAAACCAAATATATCACATCCACTGCTGTCCTGAACTAACTTCTTACTCACTTCATCATAAAATCCAAATATATCACATCCACCGCTGTGTACCTGAATCAACTTCTTACTCGCTTCATCATAAAATCCAAATATTCACATCCACCGCTGTACCTGAATCTAACTTCTTACTCACTTCATCATAAAATCCAATATATCACATCCACCGCTGTACCTGAATCTAACTTCTTACTCACTTCATCATAAAAATCAAAATATATCACATCCACCGCTGCCTAATCTAACTCTTACTCCTTCATCATAAATCCAAATATATCACATCACCGCTGTACCTGAATCTAACTTCTTACTCACTTCATCATAAAATCCAATATATCACATCCACCGCTGTACCTGAATCTAACTTCTTACTCACTTCATCATAAAATCCAAATATATCACATCCACCGCTGACCTGAATCTAACTTCTTACTCACTTCTCATAAAATCACAAATATATCACATCCCCCGCTGTACCTGAATCTAACTTCTTACTCGCTTCATCATAATCCAAATAATCACATCCACCGCTGTACCTGAATCTAACTTCTTACTCACTTCCCATAAAATCCAAATATATCACATCCACTGTACCTGAATCTAACTTCTTACTCACTTCACATAAAATCCAAATATATCACATCCACCGCTGTACCTGAATCTAACTTCTTACTCACTTCTCCTAAAATCAAAATATACACATCCACCGCTGTACCTGAATCTAACTCTTACTCCTTCATCATAAAATCCAAATATATCACATCCACCGCTGTACCTGAATCTAACTTCTTACTCACTTCATCATAAATCCAATATATCACATCCACGCTGTACCTGAATCTAACTTCTTACTACTCCTTCCATAAAATCCAAATATTCACATCCACCGCTGTACTGAATCTAACTTCTTACTCATCATAAAATCCAAATATATCACATCCACGCTGTACCTGAATCTAACTCTTACTCACTTCATCATAAAATCCAAATATATCCACATCCACCGCTGTACCTGAATCTAACTTCTTACTCCACTTCATCATAAATCCAATATATCCCTCCACGCTGTACCTGAATCTAACTTCTTACTCACTTCATCATAAAATCCAAATATATCACATCCACCGCTGTACCTGAATCTAACTTCTTACTCACTTCATCATAAAATCCAATATATCACATCCACCGCTGTACCTGAATCTAACTTCTTACTCACTTCATCATAAAATCCAAATATTACACATCCACCGCTGTACCTAATCTAACTTCTTACTCACTTCATCATAAAATCCAAATATACACATCCACCGCTGTACCTGAATCAAACTTCTTACTCACTTCATCATAAAATCCAAATATATCACACTCCACCGCTGTACCTGAATCTAACTTCTTACTCACTCATCATAAAATCCAAATATATCACATCCACCTGCTGTCCTGAATCTAACTTCTTACTCACTTCTCCATAAAATCCAAATATATCACATCCACCGCTGTACCTGAATCTAACTTCTTACTCTCATCATAAAATCCAAATATATCACATCCACGCTGTACCTGAATCTAACTTCTTACTCACTTCATCATAAATCAATATATTCACATCCACCGCTGTACCTGACTCAACTTCTTACTCACTTCATCATAAAATCCAAATATATCACATCCACCGCTGTAACCTAAATCTACTTCTTACTCCTTCATCATAAATCCAAATATATCACATCCCCGCTGTACCTAGCTAACTTCTTACTCCTTCATCATAAAATCCAAATATATCACATCCACCGCTGTACCTGAATCTAACTTCTTACTCTCTTCATCTAAAATCCAAATATATCACATCCACCGCTGTACCTGAATCTAACTTCTTACTCACTTCTTCATAAAATCCAAATATATCACATCCACCGCTGTACCTGAATCTAACTTCTTACTCACTTCATCATAAAATCCAAATATATCACATCCACCGCTGTACCTGATCTAACTTCTTACTCACTTCATCATAAAATCCAAATATATCACATCCACGCTGTCCTGAATCTAACTTCTTACTCACTTCTCATAAAATCCAAATATATCACATCCCACCGCTGTACCGAATCTAACTTCTTACTTCACATAAAAATCCAAATATTCACATCCACGCTGTACCTGAATCTAACTTCTTACTCACTCATCATAAATCAAATATATCACATCCACCGCTGTACCTGAATCTAACTTCTTCCTCACTTCATCATAAAATCCAAATATATCACATCCACCGCTGTACCTAATCAACTTCTTACTCCTTCATCATAAAATCCAAATATATCCACTCCACCTCTGTACCTGAATCTAACTTCTTACTCCTCATCATCATAAATCCAAATATATCACATCCACCGCTGTACCTGAATCTAACTTCTTACTCCTTCATCATAAAATCCAAATATATCACATCCACCGCTGTACCTGAATCTAACTTCTTACTCACTTCATCATAAAATCCAATATATCACATCCACCCGTACCTGAATCTAACTTCTTACTCACTTCATCATAAAATCCAAATATATCACATCCACCGCTGTACCTGAATCTAACTTCTTACTCACTTCATCATAAAATCCAAATATATCACATCCACCACCGCTGTACCTGAATCTAACTTCTTACTCACTTCTCCATAAAATCCAAATATATCACATCCACCGCTGTACCTGAATCTAACTTCTTACTCGCTTCATCATAAATCCAAATATATCACATCCACCGCTGTACCTGAATCTAACTTCTTACTCACTTCTCATAAAATCCAAATTATCACATCCCCCGCTGTACCTGAATCTAACTTCTTCCTCCTCATCATAAAATCCAATATATCACATCCACCGCTGTACCTGAATCTAACTTCTTACTCACTTCTCCATAAAATCCAAATATATCACATCCACCGCTGTACCTGAATCTAACTTCTTACTCACTTCATCATAAATCCAAATATATCACATCCACCGCTGTACCTGAATCTAACTTCTTACTCCTTCATCATAAAATCCAAATATATCCATCCACACGCTGTACCTGATCTAACTTCTTACTCCTTCATCATAAAATCCAAATATATCACATCCACTCACCGTGTACCTGAATCTAACTTCTTACTCCTTCATCATAAAATCCAAATATATCACATCCACCGCTGTACCTGAATCTAACTTCTTACTCCTTCATCATAAAATCCAAATATATCACATCCACGCTGTGCTGAATCTAACTTCTTACTCACTTCATCAATCAATAAAATCCAATAACCAACATCCAAACCTGCTGTACCTGAATCTAATTCTTACTCTACTCGCTTCAATAGGTACAGCGGTGGATGTGATATATTTGGATTTTATGATGAAGTGAGTAAGAAGTTAGATTCAGGCACAGCTGTGGATGTGGTATATTTGGATTTTGCAAAAGCCTTTGATACTGTGCCACATAGGCGACTAATGTATAAACTGAGGACTGTTGGCCTTGAAGAAAACATTTGTTCATGGATAGAGAACTGATTATTGGATCGCAAACAGAGAGTGGTGGTTAATGGAGCTACATCTGTGGGTAAAGTTCTAAGTGGGGCCCCTCAGGGTTCTGTACTGGGGCCGCTTCTGTTTAATCTGTTTATAAATGGACTTAGAAGGGGGCATTGAGAGCAAGGTCTCTGTGTTTGCTGATGACACTAAACTATGCAGAGCTTTGGAAACTTCCAATGATGTGCAAGTGCTGCAAGCAGACCTAGATAGATTATCACAATGGGCAGCAGAATGGCAGATGGGATTCAATGTAGATAAATGTAAGGTGATGGATTTGGGATTTAATAATCCCTGTGCCACCTACACCATAAATAACTCTGTGTTAAGTGCATCTGTAATGGAAAAAGATTTGGGGGTTCTGGTAGATAACAGACTTAGCTGTAGCAAACAATGCCAGGTAGCAACAGCTAGAGCTAGCAAGATATTGTCTTGTATAAAAAGGGGAATAGATTCAAGAGAGAAAAATATTATTCTACCTCTTTACAAGGCACTGGTAAGGCCTCATTTGGAATATGCGGTGCAGTTTTGGAATCCCATATACAAAAGGGACATCTTCGAAATTGAAGCAGTTCAGAGAAGGACAACTAAATTAATAAGGGGAATGGAGGGGCTTGAACATGCAAGCAAATTAAACAAGTTAGGGCTGTTTACATTGGAGAAGCAATGTTTGCATGGGGATATGATCACTTTATACAAATATATTAATGGGCCATACAATAAACTCTCTAGTACATTGTTCACTAATAGGTCATATCAGAGGACACGTGGACATCCTTTTAAATTACAAGAAAAGAAATTTTATCTTCAGGTTAGGAAAGTTTTATTTACATCAGTAAATAAAGTAGTTCTGGTTGGTACAGGGATACTATATAATATTGAGAATTATAGGTATTAATACATATACTGTAGTTCTGGTTGGTACAGGGATACTATATCATATTGAGAATTACTGGTATTAATACATATACTGTAGTTCTGGTTGGTACAGGAATACTATATAAGATTGAGAATTACTGGTATTAATACATATACTGTCATTTTGGTTGATCCAGGGATATTTTACAATTGCTATTTGGAGTCAGGAAGGATTTTTTTTCTCTTTTAGCTGTTTTTTTTTTGCCCCCCTCTGGATCAACTGTTAGATAGGTAGGGTTAAAAAAAGGGAATAATGCTTGTACTTGATGGATGTGTATCTTTATTCAACCTCAATTATTTAACCTCTATTACAATTGTTTACTACTGTACAGAGATTTTTTTTCTAACATTATCCAAATGAGAGAGGTTACTTCTCTATGTGGATTTGCTGGTGTTGTCGAAGGGTGCTCTTGTGCGAGAATTCTTTCCCACATTCTATACATGAAAAGGGTTTTTCCCCTGTGTGGATTCGCTGGTGTCTTTGAAGGTGGCTGTCGCGAGAGAATTCTTTCCCACATTCTGTACATGAAAAGGGTTTTTCTCCTGTGTGGATTCGCTGGTGTCTTTGAAGGTCAGTTTTGTATGAAAATTCTTTTCCACATTCTGCACATGAAAAGGGTTTTTCCCCTGTGTGGATTCGCTGGTGTATTTGAAGGTTGCTCTTTTGAGAGAATTCTTTCCCACATTCTATACATGAAAAGGGTTTTTCTCCTGTGTGGATTCGCTGGTGTATTTGAAGGTTGCTGTTGCGAGAGAATTCTTTCCCGCATTCTGTACATGAAAAGGGTTTTTCTCCTGTGTGGATTCGCTGATGTCTTTGAAGGTCGCTTTTGGAAGTGAAATCTTTCCCACATTCTGGACAGGAAAAGGGTCTTTCCCCTGTGTGGATTCGCTGATGTTGTTGAAGGTTCCTCTTGCGAGAGATTGTTTTCCCACATTCTGTACATGAAGAGGGTTTTTCTCCTGTGTGGATTCGCTGGTGTATTTGAAGGTAGCTCTTGTATAAAAATTGTTTTCCACATTCTGTACATGAAAAGGGTTTTTCTCCTGTGTGGATTCGCTGGTGTATTTGAAGGTAACAGTTGCTAGAGAATTCTTTCCCACATTCTGTACATAAAAAGGGTTTTTCTCCTGTGTGGATTCGCTGATGTCTTTGAAGGTCGCTCTTGGAAGTGAAATCTTTCTCACATTCTACACAGGAAAAGGGTTTCTCCCCTGTGTGGATTCGCTGGTGTTGTTGAAGGTTCCTCTTGGAAGAGATTTTTTCCCCACATTCTGTACATGAAAAGGGTTTTTCTCCTGTGTGGATGCTGGTGTGTTTGAAGGTGCTTTTGTTAAAATTTTTCCCACATTTGTACATGAAAAAGGTTTTTCTCCTGTGTGGATGGCTTGGTGTATTTGAAGGTGGCTCGTGCGAGAGAATTCTTTCCCACATTCTGTACATGAAAAGGGTTTTTCTCCTGTGTGGATTCGCTGGTGTATTTGAAGTTGGCTCGTGCGAGAGAATTCTTTTCCACATTCTGTACATGAAAAGGGTTTTTCTCCTGTGTGGATTCGCTGGTGTTGTTGAAGGTTGCTCTTGTGAGAGAATCCTTTCCCACATTCTATACATGAAAAGGGTTTTTCTCCTGTGTGGATTCGCTGGTGTTTTTGAAGGTCGCTTTTGTATGAAAATTCTTTTCCACATTCTGCACATGAAAAGGGTTTTTCTCCTGTGTGGACTCGCTGGTGTATTTGAAGGGTGCTCTTGCGAGAGAATTCTTTCCCACATTCTGTACATGAAAATGGTTTTTCTCCTGTGTGAATTTGTTTGTGTTTTTGAAGGTGACTCTTGGAAAAGAATTCTTTCCCACATTCTGTGCATGAAAAGGGTTTCTCACCTGTGTGAATTCTTTGGTGAATTTTAAGATGAAACCTTTTAGAAAATTGTTCCCCACATTCTGTACATGGAAAAAAATGCAACCCTGTGTGAATATTTTGATGAATAAGAAGGTTTTTCTTTGTAGAGAATTTTTTTTCACATTCCATAAAGGAGAAAAGTTTCTCCCCTGTGTGGATGGTTTGGTGAGAAATAAGGTGATGTTTCCTAGAGAATGTTTTCCCACATTCTGTACAAGTGAATGGTTTCTCAGTCTGTTGATGAGAGGATTGAGAGATCTTTGTGTTGAATTTCTCCCCACACTCAGTGTAATGATGGGAATTCTCTCCGACCATCTGATCTCTTGGGTATAATATTTCCTTGGCTGTACCCAGTGTATTAGGGGAACCATTGGATTCTGGACCTTGATTGTTCTGGTGTTCGGACTTGATAGACATTTTAGAGAACAAACTCTCCCGGTTACTGAATCGATTCTCTAGAAGAATAAAAATAAAGGGACATTTTTAGAATTAACCATTATTTTTGCCAATTCATTACCAGAACACTTTGCTTTATTTTGCCATTTTGAAGTATTTAGCGCTATATTTATAAAGAGGCCAATAATGTTTCCTCACGGTGAAAACAAGGGTTATTAATGCCATAAAACTGGAGAAAATGCGAGTGTGAAAACATGAACAAACTGTGATTGAAAAAACGATATTGAATAGAAAATACAAATAAGAATGATAATAGGGATTTCATGGCCAATAGAAAATAAAGATCTGCTTAATCCTATTGGAAGGACACGTCCCCATAATGTAATCCTATCCAATGTAGGACACTGATTAAAGATGATAAACACATACAGTACCATTGGAAGATACAATCATTGAACATTAAGGACAGAGATTAAATAATGAGTAACGTACTTTATACATTGTAACAGTTATTTGGGTACAAAACTGAAATGTAAAAGTTCAGTAACTTCCAAATGATAAAAGTTTAACATATGAATATGAATGAATAATATTGTGATTGGGTAACTATACTCACTCCAACAATATAACTAACTAACTGACCAATTGCACCTCTAGAGGCACTTACTGTGAGTCTAGCAGACCCAGCTTACACCTCTCACCCTCTGCCTGAGTGATGCTGACAGGTATCTGTCCATTCACACTACCAGTACATGGGAATGTGTAGTGTCTGCAGATACCAATGGTTGTTGTTGGGAAGGGGGTAGGTTGGTGTTGGTGGATGATTGTGAGAGATATGGCTGCTGTCTGTGGCAGTGGGAACATTGTACAACTTCTCTCATCATCTATAATGAAACTTGACCCAACCCCCTATTGGATTAGTCTTTACATTGAGTAGAAAACTCAGGCAAGGTGATCGTATTGTATGTATAAAGAGAAGCTACAGGTAAGTAGATTGGTAACAGCTTATTGCTCTATGGCTGATTAGGATCCCTGCTTTTAATAGAAAAAACTTTGAATGGCGCCCTCCTCATTAAAATGATGTCCTAGCTGTTTGCCTAGGTCACATATGCCTAGAAATAGCCATAGACAGACATGTTAGATAAGTAAATAGATAGATAGACTGACAGGCAGCAGCTTAACTAGAAATCAGTGGGGCCCCCAGCAAGATTTTGGATAGGGGCCCCCATGCCAACCAACCACAACTGCCTCCTCTCCCTAACACGCCCACCTTGGCTATAATTACCATAAAAATAACCATATATGAAGTAGTTAACTAAACAGCGTAATAAGAGTATGAACTGTTTTCCCCATAAACCACTTTCAGTAATTAAGTGATACATTAAAGGAGCATTATAGTGTTTATACATTTTATAATCAATCAGAGGGTAGTAGTACATTATTAAGAAAAGCAACAAAAGAAAACTGTTCACTATCAAGTGGCAGATCTGGAAAACAGAAAGACATTAGAATCTCTCTAATAGATAGAGATAGATAGATAGACAGACAGACAGACAGACAGACAGATAGACAGACAGACAGATAGACAGATAGACAGATAAACAGACAGATAGATAGACAGACAGACAGACAGACAGACAGATAGATAGATAGATAGATAGATAGATATAGATAGACAGATAGATATCCAACCTTGTAATAAGATGCAGAGCACTCACAGGACTTGTGGAAAAATGTTCAAACTTTTATTTCATGTGCAACGAACTAAATAGCGACGTTTCGGTCCTTGTCTAAGACCTTTCTCAAGCTATATCTCTGTCAGTGCAAACAACAACTCTTATAACCTATACCCCACCCCTCATTAGTGACATCACATACTCAATTAGTAAAACATATGGTGATACATATATTCTTAGACTCATCAAAGTGCATATCATAGTCTCTTCCTAAAAGTGCATAACGTGCATAAAGTGCATATCATAATTGATCGTGCATTACTCATTATATAGTGCAACAATGTAAAACCTATATGTAATTAAAAACTGCATATCATCAGTGACTCCTTACTTCAAGAACAATATTAATAAGAAATAAATCAATTGCTAGGATATCTCCCACTTAGACTGATCAATAACTATAATAAATATGTATAATGAATATAATAAATATAATAAATATAATAAATACACTCAATCACTATAGTTAATAAATGTTCTACTATTCAAAGTCTAGTATTCAGAAAACATTTAAACAGACATTGGTCATTAAGTCCATTGGGTTTCACAGTGTTCAGGGTTTTTATCCAATATACTTCCCTCTGTAGCAACAGTTTGGATCTATCTCCCCCCCTGTGGGGGACTGGCACGTGATCAATAGCAATGAATTCCAAATCTGAGATTATGTGACCCTTCTCTAGGAAGTGTTTAGCAACTGGTTTTCCTGATCGTTTGTCTCTATATGCCACATTAATATCCGATCTGTGTCCGTCCATGCGTGTTTTCAACATTAAATCTGTTTTGCCCACATAAAATAATTTACAGGGGCACCAAAGTAGATAAACCACAAACGTAGTGGTGCATGTTATAAAGTGGTGAATGTTGAATTTAGTGTCTCCATGGGGATGTTGAAAGAAGGTTTTGGATACCATGTTCCTACATGTGATGCAGTTCTTACATTTATAGCATCCATTCGTTTTTTTTGACAGCCATGACATTTCTTTTCTATAGCTCTTTATGGGGTCTGTATTAACCAATAAATCCTTTAGGTTCTTACCCCTCTTGAACCCAATAGTAGGTTTTGATGGTAATTTGTATCTCAATTTATCATCTGATTGTAGAATGTTCCAATTACTCTTAATAGATTGTTTTATTGTATTTCCCATGTTTGAGAATGTAGTTGTACACACAATACCAGCTGGAATTATTAATGAAGATCTAAAATTATTTCTCATACAGACCCACCCAAAATGCCCCATCCTATACACCTTACCTAAGGTACATAAATCGTTGGATGCCACACCCGGACGCCCAATTATATCCTCAAAGGGAAGCCTATTGGAGCCAATTGGTAAGTTCCTGGATACCATTTTACAACCTATTATACAGAAAACCGAAACATACGTAAAAGACACAGCACATTTCTTAGAGCTGATAAACCAAATAAGTATTCCAGACAATACAGAAATCTGGCTAGCCTCCCTGGACATTACAAGCCTGTACACAAATATTCCTCATGATTTGGGCTTAAAGGCGGTGCAGGGCATGCTTGATGTCAATAATTGTGGGTCAGAACAGTACCAAGATTTCATACTTACCTTATTGAAGACAGCATTAAAATTAATTTTTTTCAGATTTGAGAATGATTATTATATGCAGAGAACTGGGACGGCTATGGGGGCGGCCATGGCACCAGCATATGCTAGTATTTTTATGTATTAGTACGAACTTAAACATATTACACAATGCTATACAGGGAACCTGTTGTTCTATTGCAGATATATTGACGACACATTTCTCATCTGGAAAGGTACAAAAGATTCATTGATGTCCATGATCCAGAGATTGAACAATCTGGAAGGTACTATTACCCAGGAAGTGTAGATGATATCCAGCTGTATTGCATTGTGGGAGAGACTTACTGAGCATGTGCGAGTTAATGGCCACTCAAAAGAAAGTTTGCTTTCCCAGTAAGTGTAGATGATTTCCCATGGTCCTACACGGCAGTGGTTAACTTGGGTTACGCCCCCTTGCTGTATGACTGACAGGATTGGATAGCCAATAAATTGCTCTTGCTCCTCCCCTTTACCATCTCATTGTCTCCTGTCCTCGTGCCTGCAGGATCAAGAAGTCTCTCCCCCTATACTTCACTTTCAGGATCTGGGCTCCACTGCTCTTCCCAGGTCCAGCACACTCCACTACTGTCGGGTGCCGGGCAGATTAGCGCACCGCCGCTCCATTCATCATCGCGCGAGTCGCGCCATGATGACGTCACGCGCGCGCGACCCGGAAGCGTGCGAGTCTTTAAATGCACATGGCAAACATCTCTCAGATGTTGCCAAGCTTTGGGGCCTCGCAACTCCTGCACGCAGCAGTCGGAGGCTAGCGCTACCTGTACCCTATACTGCCTTACTCTGTAAGTACTGCAGGATACTAGGGGATTGTCTTTTATTAGAAATACTGAATTTTCTTCATGTTGTTTCAGCTAACTACAATGTCTCATAGAAGAACAAGTTCAAGATCAAGGGGGTGAGACCAACTTCTATAGAGCAGTACATCTATCTCAATTTTCAATATGTTTATCATTGCGTATTTCATTTCAGGTCTTCACCCGTAGAAAGGGAAGAACACCATTATCACAAACATAGAACCAATGAATGTGCTCTCTGTGAATTACCAACGCTCAGGGGGAAAAAGTTATGTTCAGAATGCATATCTCTCAAATCAAATACACCCGGATCATCAGAATTGCTGTCCTCAGTTAAAGATCTTATTGATTCCTCTCTCAGCTCCTTTGCTATATCAATGATGGATCAGGTTAAAACCATGATATCTAATTTCCCAGCTCCTACTATCACATCTACTTTAGATAGACCAAGTGATACTTTAGAACCTGGGGCAACTTTAATAATAGGTTATTTAAGTTGTAGGACATGTGCAAGAATTATGTCTTTTGATAAAGCAGCTAAGATTTTTATAGGCATTTGTTTTGAAGATGCAATTTTTTCCTTCACTAGTGTTGAGGTCAGATTTGACATATTAAGTGAATAGATTTGATTTTTTCAGATATATGTTATGCATTATATGAGGTTATCTTTGATGCAGTCATCATATGTGCTATAAATTGGTAGGTTATCAAACAATAGTAAATTACATTAATCCTATTTTTTTACATGCTTAAATTATGATTAATTAGATCTAATGTGATCTGATAAATCCTGTTATTGCTTACAAATCCGTATACATTTATTTTATTGTCCATGTATTTCCTGATCTATATTAAAATTAATACGTGTATATGTAGTTTTGTCAGCCTTTAGTGAATAAAGTAGATACAAAGTGTAAATTAATCTCTGTAAAGAAACTTGTAAGGAAATACATGGCTAGTCAGTGTTTTTATAAATAGACAATTGGGATGGAAACAGATGAATAGTAACTATTAGGGTTCAAAGGGCTAAAATTTTTGGTGCTACATGGGAGGGGAAATATTCTTTTAAAGTATTTTAACTATGTGATATTTTAATGAAGTTATTTTTGGTGAATTGCTGTAATATATATTCTTATTTTAAGGAGATTTTGTTTCTTTAGGTGAAAGAAAAGTAAGATGCATAAAATAAGTATATGGGTCTACTATTTGTAGCAGAGTTAAAATTAATGAGTAAAAGGCATGTGAAGTTGTAGATGCATGGGTTTATTATCAGACTGTTTAGAAGTAATTGTAAATATGATGTGAAGGTGCACATTATTACAGACACTGCGCAGATATACTGAATTGGTAATTTTTCCAAATTTATAAGTTATTTTGGATTATATATTTTTAAAGGAGTACTCCGAGCCAATATTCATCTTGGGAAACCCTGACAATTGTGTTTTGAGATTTATCTGAAAAGGGTTTTTCTCCTGTGTGGATTCGCTGATGTCTTTGAAGGTGGCTCTTGGAAATGAATTCTTTCTCACATTCTACACATAAAAAGGGTTTTTCTCCTGTGTGGATTCGCTGGTGTATTTGAAGGTCGCTCTTTGAAATGAATTCTTTCTCACATTCTACACATAAAAAGGGTTTTTCCCCTGTGTGGATTCGCTGGTGTATTTGAAGGTGGCTCTTGCGAGAGAATTTTTTCCCACATTCTGTACATGAAAAGGGTTTTTCTCCTGTGTGGATTCGCTGGTGTATTTGAAGGTCGCTCTTGTTAGAAAATTCTTTTCCACATTCTGCACATGAAAAGGGTTTTTCCCCTGTGTGGATTCGCTGGTGTATTTGAAGGTAGCTCTTGCGAGAGAATTCTTTCCCACATTCTGTACATAAAAAGGGTTTTTCCCCTGTGTGGATTCGCTGGTGTATTTGAAGGTAGCTCTTGTTAGAAAATTCTTTTCCACATTCTGTACATGAAAAGGGTTTTTCTCCTGTGTGGATTCGCTGGTGTTTTTGAAGATGGCTCTTGCGAGAGAATTCTTTCCTACATTCTGTACATGAAAAGGGTTTTTCTCCTGTGTGGATTCGCTGGTGTCTTTGAAGGGTGCTCTTGCTACAGAATTCTTTCCTACATTCTGTGCATGAAAAGGGTTTCTCCCCTGTGTGAATTCTTTGGTGAATTTTAAGATAAAACCTTTGAGAAAATTGTTCCCCACATTCTGTACATGGAAAAAAATGCAACCCTGTGTGAATATTTTGATGAATAAGAAGGTTTGTCTTTGTAGAGAATTTTTTTTCACATTCCATAAAGGAGAAAGGTTTCTCCCCTGTGTGGATGGTTTGGTGAGATATAAGGTTTTGTTTGCTAGTGAATGTTTTCCCACACTCTGTACAAGTGAATGGTTTCTCAGTCTGTTGATGAGAGGATTGAAGGATCTTTGTGTTGAATTTCTCCCCACACTCAGTGTAACAGAGAACGTACTCTAGGTCATCTAAGTACACAGGGAAAGTACCTCTAGGAGGTCATCTAATACACAGGGAAGAACTCTAGGGTCATCTAAGTACACGGGAGTACTCTAGGTCAATCTAAGTACACAGAGAAGGTAACTCTAGGTGTCATCTAAGTACACGGGAAAGTACTCCTAGTCAATCTAGTACACAGAGAAATACCATAGGTCATCTAAGTACACAAGAAGTAACCAGGTCATCTAATACACAGGGAACGTCCTCTAGGTCATCTAAGTACACAAAAGAAAAGAACAAAAAAAAAGTATCTAGGTCATCTAAGTACCAGGAAAGTAACTCTAGGTCATCTTTACGCAGAGAAAGGTACTCTAGGTCATCTAAGTTACGCAGGAAAGTACTCTAGGTCATCTAAGTACGCAGTGGAAAGTACTCTAGGTCATCTAAGTACACAGAGAAAGTACGCTAGGTCATCTAAGTACACAGAGAAAGTCTCTAGGCTCATCTAAGTAACACGAGAAAGTACTCTAGGTCCATTCTAAGTCCACAGGGAAAGTACTCTAGTCATCTAATTACACAGGGAAGTACTCTAGGTGTCATCTAATTACAACAGAGAAAGTAACTCTAGGTCATCTAAGTACACAGAGAAATACTCTAGGTCCTCTAGTCCACAGAGAAGTACTCTAGGGTCTCTAAGTACACCAGAAAAGTACTCTATGTCACTAAGTACACAAGAAGTACTCTAGGTCATCTAAGTACACAGGAAGTATTCTAGGGTCATCTAAGTACACAAGAAAGTAACTCTAGGTCCCATCTAAGTACCCAGGGAAGTACTCTAGGTCATCTAAGTACACAGAGAAAGTCTCTAGGTCAATCCTAAGTACACCAGAGAAAGTCCTCTATGTCATCTAAGTACACAGAGAAAGTACTCTAGGTCATCTAAGTACACAGGGAAAGGTACTCTAGTTCAATATATAATATGCAAAATTATAATGGAATATAATACATTACTTAAGTACTCAGGGAAAGTACTCTAGGTCACTAAGTACACAGGGAAAGACTCTAGGTCATCAGTACACAGAGAAAGTACTCTAGGGCATCTAAGTGACACAGAGAAGTACTCTAGGTCATTAAGTACACAGGGAAAGTACTCAAGGTCATCTAAGTACAAACAGAGAAAGTACTCTAGGTCCCATCTAAGTACACAGAGACAGTACTCTAGTCAATCTAAGTACAAACAGGGAAAGTACCTAGGTCTCTAAGTACCAGGTAAAGTACTCTAGTCATCTAATTACACAGGGAAAGTACTCTAGGTCATCTACGACACAGAGAAGTACTCTAGGTCCATCTAAGTACACGGAAAGTACTCTAGGTCATCCTAAGTACACAGAGAAAGTCTCTAGGTCAGCCTAAGTACACAGAGAAAGTACTTAAAGGTCATCTAAGTACACAGGTAAAGTACTGCTAGGTCATCTAAATACACAGGGAAAGTACTCTAGGTCATCTAAGTACACAGAGAACGTACTCTAGGAGGTCATCAAGTACACGAGAAAGTACTATCGGTCCATCTAAGTACACAGAGAAAGTCTCTAGGTCATCTAAGTAACAGGCGAAACAGTACTCTAGTTCATCTAAGTACACAGGGAAAGTACTCTAGGTCATCTAAGTACACAGAGAAAGTACTCTAGGTCATCTAAGTACGCGAGAAAGTACTCTAGGTGGCATCTAAGTACGCAGAGAAAGTACTCAGGTCCTCTAAGTACTGCAGGGAAAGTACTCTAGGTCATTAAGTACGCAAGAAAAGTACTCTAGAGGGTCATCTATACCGCAGGGAAGTACTCTAGGTCATCTACTTACACAGAGAAAGTACTCTATGGTCATCTAAGTACACAGAGAAAGTACTCTAGGTCATCTAAGTACACAGGAAAGTACTCCAGGTCATCTAAGTCCACAGAGAACCGTACTCGAAACTGTAACATCTAAAATAAAAACAAACAGAGAAAGTACTCTAGTCTCGAGTACACAGAGAAAGTACTCTAGGCCATCTAGTACACAGAGAAAGTACTCTAGGTCATCTAAGTTAACACAGAGAAAGTACTCTAGTACATCTAAGTACACAGGGAAAGTCTCTACAGGCCATCCTAAGTACACAGAGAAAGTCTCTAGGTCATCTAATACACAGTGAAGTACCTAGGCCATCTAAGTACACAGAGAAAGTACTCTAGGTCATCTAAGTACACACCCGAGAAAAGACTCTAGGTCATCTAAGTACACGACCGAAAGTACCTCCTAGGTTCATCTAAGTAAACAAAGAACGTACTCTAGGCCATCTAAGTAACACAGAGAAAGTATCTAGTCCTCTAAGTACACAGAGAAAGTACTCTAGGTCCATCTAAGTACCAGGGAAGTACTCTGGGGCCATTAAGTACACAGAGAAAGTACTCTAGGTCATCTAATTAACAGAGAAAGTACTCCTAGGTCCTCTAAGTACACAAGAAAGTACTCTAGGGTCCATCTAAAGTACACGAGAAAGTACTTCTAGGTCATCAAGTCCAGAGAAAGTACTCTAAGGTCATCTAGTACACAGAGAAAGTACTGTCTAGGTCATCTGGTTTAAAAGGAGTATAGAAACATCAGTGGGATACGACTCGTCGCTGACGGGGAGGAAGGGGGCGGAGCTACCGAGCCGCGTTCACTAAGACTGTGATTAGTTACGCAAACCCAGGAGGAGGGCGGAGGGAAGTGAGTAATAATTGTCCCTTTAGAGTAGCATAAGACTAACAACAGGTGATGTAATTGAGTAATAGTCCATAAAGTGAAACTGTCTGCTGCAGGTGGGAAGTGGAAGAAACAGTGACACGTATACACACGTCCACACGTATCCTTTAAGGCTGGGTACACATGGAGGGACTTTCTGTCCCGACCCAGCGAGCATCGAGCTGGGACAAATGTCCGTTGGTCCCATAATAACCATCTATGCATGATTCTGATTTTCGATCCTGTATATGGCCTGAAGGAACACAACGGTAAAATTCTACTACTTGATATATTTTTATCACTATACGTTAAACTATTAATACTGACTCCCTGTTTCCTTCTCTAGATCTGGTTATAAACAGTGAATAAGACCTTGGATCATTCGTGCCTTTTGATTCAATGTTTGTAGGTTTTCTATTCCGGCTGTGCTTCCCTGTTCAATAAGGTTTATATATTACCTCTCTTATTATTGTTTAACTACCAGTTCAACTTGATACTTGGTGTCGTGCTGGAAGGATCCTTGCTCACTGGGGTATTATAATGGGAACTTTATAATTAATAATGGGCCATATTTATAAACCCGCAGTATCGCTTATTAACAATACCGCGTGTTAGCTAATGTATGATCTAACGTTCGGTAAATACCAAATGTTCAATCATAGGATACCATGTGATAGTAAATTACCGCAATAGTATTCTATGGGGATCGTGAATTTACAATTTCGTTATCGTAGATTTACGATCGGTAAATTTACATTAATCTCTGATCAGTTTAACAACCATAATTGTTCGATACGATTGTTTAAGTCGCGGTATCGCTAAATATGGCCCAATGTCTCTTTTCCTTAATAATGTTCACCGATCCGTGTTTTTTCATCTCTGCTACTGCGCTTTTTTTTGCATTTGCGCTTGCGTTTGCTTTGCACTGCATTTTTTCATATCATTAAAAACTCGACAATCACCGAAAACGCACTTTTGGTTGCGTTGCGATTGCGATGTTGCGTTCCCATTTTAAAAAAATCATGCCGCTACGCAACAAATCGCACATTCCTTGTGCGATGCGTTGCAGTGTGGTCGGGCCCTACAGTGTTTCCAATGTAGCCCCCACCGCAGGGGCATTGTGAGGAGAATAAATTACCCTTTTTGTAAGAGCAGGAGTGAACGTCCCGTAGTGGAATGTTCGTAGCCTTACTTGGATACAACATCTCCAGGGATAATTGTATTACGTAGTTCTGCAATTTCTACATGTGAAGTTACCTGGTTTATGGCAATAATCCGTACACACTTTTACAGTCCCTCTCTAACACATTGGGGTCAATGTGTTTGGAGGGATCGCTATTGGTCATGTGTTTAGAGAGGGATCGCTATTGGTCAATGTGGTTAGAGAGGGACGCTATTGGTCATTGTGAGATAGGGATCGCTATTGGTCAATTTGTTAGAGAGTGATCGCTATTGGTATGTGTTTGAAAGGGATTCGCTATTGGTCAATGTGGTTAGATAGGGATCACTACCAATTTGTCCATGTGTTCGAGAGGGATCGCTATTGTCAATGGTTGTTAGAGAGGGGATCGCTATGGCAATGTGTTAGAGAGGGTCGCTATTGTTCAATGTGTTAGAGAGGGATCGCTATTGGTCAATGTGTAGAAAGGGATCGCTATTGGTCAATGTGTAGAGAGGGATCACTATTGTCATGTGGTTTAGAGAGGGATCGCTATTGGTCAATGTGTAGACGTGAGGATCTCTATTGGTCAATGTGTTAGAGAGGGATCGCTATTGGTCAATGTTTAGGAGAGGGATCAGCTATTGGTCAATGTGTTGAAGAGGGATCACTATTGGTCAGTGTTTTAAAATGGAATCGCTATTGGTCCATGTGTTAGGAGAGGATCGCTATTGGTCAATGGGTTTGAGAGAGGGATCGCTATTGGTCATGGTTAGAGAGGGGAGCGCTATTGGTCATGTGTTAGAAAGGGATCACTATTGGTCAATGTGTTTAGAGAGGGATCCTATTGTCATGGGTTAGAGAGGGATCGCTATTGGTCAAAAATGTGTTAGAGAGGGGATCGCTATTGGTCAATGTTTAGAGAGGGGATCGCTATTGGTCAATGTGTTAGAGGGGATCGCTATTGGTCAATGTTTAGAGAGGGCTCGCTATTGGTCAATGTGTTAGAGAGGGATCGCTATTGGTCAATGTGTTAGAAGGATCGCTATGGTCAATGTGGTAAAAGAGGGATCGCTAGTTGGTCACTGTGTTAGAAGGGATCACTATTGGTCAATGTGGTTAGAGAGGGATCGCTATTGGTCACATGTGTTAGAGAGGGTCCGCTAGTTGGTCAATGTGTTAAGAGGGATCACTATTGTTCCATGTGTTTAGAGAGGATTCGCTATGGTCAATATGTTAAGAGGGGATCGCTATTGGTCAATGGTTCGAGAGGGATCGCTATTGGTCAATGTGTTAGAGAGGGAATCGCTCCTTGGTTCAATGTGTTATAAAGGGATCACTATTGGTTCAATGTTTTAGAGAGGGATCGCGTTTGGTCAATGTGTTTAGGAAGATCACTAACGGTCACTTTGGTTTTAGAGAGGGATCGCTATTTGTCAATGTTTTAGAGAGGTGATCCACTATCGGTCAAGTGTTAGAGAGGGATCCACTAGTGGGCAATGTGTTAGTTCTAGGTGTCTTTAATTATAGGGAATAGTGATCAGATATAGTGTCATTTAATATAGGGAATAGTTACCATGATATAGTGTCATTTAACTATAGGGAATAGTGACCATGATATAGTGTCATTTACTCGAGGGAAATAGTGCCATGATATAGTGACATTTAATATAGGGAATAGCGATCATGAATATGTGTCATTTAATATAGTGAATAGCGATCATGATATTGTCAATTTAATATAGGGAATAGCGATCATGATACAGTGTCATTTAATATAGGTAATATGACCATGATATAGTGTCAATTTAATATAGGAATCGTGATCGTGATTGTGTCATTTAATCTAGGGAATATTTAACCATGATATGTGTCATTTAATAATAGGGAATAGTGCTCGTGATATCGTGTCATTTATATAGGAATATGATCATGATATAGTGTCCAATTTTAAATATAGGGAATAGTGACCTGATAATAGTGTCATTATCATAGGGAATAGTGGATCAATGATACATGGCATTTAATATAGGGAATAGTGATCATATATAGTGTCATTTAATATAGGGAATAGTATCATGATATAGTGTCATTTAATATGTCATTTATATAGGATAGTGACCATGATAAGTGTCATTTAATATAGTGATCGTGAATCATGATAATAGTGTCATTTAATATAGGGAATAGTGACCATGATATAGTTGTCATTTAATATAGGGAATAGTGACCGTGATAATAAGAGCGTCATTTAATATAGGGAATAGTGACCATGATATCGTGTCATTTAATAATATAGGGAATAGTGATCGTGATATAGTGTAATTTAAATAGGGACTAGTGTCATGATTAGTGTCATTTAATATAGGGAATAGTGGACCGTGATATATGG
This sequence comes from Hymenochirus boettgeri, assembly GCA_019447015.1. Lineage (NCBI taxonomy): Eukaryota > Metazoa > Chordata > Amphibia > Anura > Pipidae > Hymenochirus > Hymenochirus boettgeri. The sequence continues at coordinate 24,997 of JAACNH010001998.1, forward strand.
TTCATTTAATAATAGGTAATAGTGATCATATATAGCGTCCATTAATATAGGGAATAGTGACCGTGATATAGTGTCATTTAATATCGGAATAGTGACCATGATATGTGGTCATTTAATATAGGAAAAGTATTCATGAATATAGTGTCATTTAATATAGGTAATGTGAATAAAAACAAAAAAAAAATGATATAGTTCATTTTAATATAGAATAGTGTCATGATATAGTGTCCATTTAAATATAGGGAATAGTGACCATGATATAGCGTCAGTTAATATAGGGAATAGTGACCTTGATATAGTGTCCTTTAACAAGGGAATAGTGGTGTGATATAGTGTCATTTTAATATAGTGAATAGTGATCGATGATATCGTGTCAATTTAATATAGGGAATATTGACCGTGATATATTGTCATTTAAATATAGGGAATAGTGATCGTGATATAGTGTCATTTAATATAGGAATAGTGACCGTGATAAGTTTCCATTTTATAGGGAATAGTGATCTTGATACAGTGTCAGTTAATATAGGGAAAGTGATCATTAATAGTGTCATTTAATATGGGAATAGTGACCATGCTACAGTGTCAATTTCCTATAGGGAATGTGACCATGATATAGTGTCCATTTAGATAGGGAAAAGTGATCATATATAGGGTCATTTAATATAGGGAATAGTGACCATGATATAGTGCATTCCTTAGGGAATAGGGATCCATGATATAGGTCTTAATATAGGGAAAGTGACCATGATATAGTGTCATTTAAATATAGGGTAATAGTGATCATGATATAGTTTCATTTAATATAGGGAATATGACCATGATATAGTGGTCATTTATATAGGGAATAGTGAACCATGATATAGTGTCATTTAATATATGAATAGTGACCATGATATAGTGTCATTGAAGTATGGATTTGACCATGATTATTGTCATTTAATATAGGGAATAGTGACCTGAATTATAGTGTCATTTTAATATAGGGATAGTGACCATGATATAGTGACATTTAATATAGGGAATAGTGGACCATGATATAGTGTCATTTAATATAGTGAATAGTGTCAGGTATAGTGTCATTTAATATAGGAATAGTGAACCATGATCAGTGTCATTTAATATAGGGAATAGTGGGGAACCATTATACAGTGTCATTTAATCTAGGGAATAGTGACCATGATACAGTGACATTAATATATGTAATATTGACCATGATATAGTGACATTTAATATATGTGATGTGACCATGTCTAGTGTCATTTAAATATAGGGAATAGTGAACCATGATATATGTTAATTTAATAAGGGAATTGGCCATGATCTCGTGTCAATTTATATATAGGAATAGTGACCATGATATAGTGACATTTAATATAGGGAATAGTGACATGAGGATAGTGACATTTAATATAGGGAATAGTGACCATGATACAGTGACATTTAATATAGGGAATATGACCATGAATACCGTGTTCATTTACTATAGGGAATAGTGACCATGATATAGTGACATTTTAATATAGGGAATAGTGACCATGATATAGTGTCATTTATATAGGAATAGTGACCATGAATATAGTGTTATTTAATATAGATTAGTGGCCATATATAGTGTCCATTTAATATAGGAAAATAGTGACCATGATATAGTGACATTTCATATAGGGAATAGTGACCATGATCTAGTGTTATTTAATCTCGGGAATAGTGATCATGATCTAGTGTTATTTAATCTATGGACTAGTGCTCAGATATAGTGTCCTTTCACTCGGGAACAGTGACCATGCTATAGTGCCATTTAATATAGGGAATAGTGACCAGGATATAGCGTCATTTAAGATAGGGAATATTGACCATGATATAGTGGGCATTTAATACAGGGAATATACCCCATGATATAGTGCCATTTAATATGGGAAAGAGTGACCATATATATGTCATTTAATATAGGGAATAGTGACTATATAAAGTGTCATGTAATATAGGGAAAGTGACCATGAATGGTGGTCATTTAATATAGGGACTAGTGACCATGATAATAGTGTTCCATTTAAAATACAGGGAATATGACCATGATAATAGTGTCATTTAATTATAGGGAATATTGACCCTGATATCGAGTGTCATTTAATAGAGGGAATAGTGACATGATTAGTGTCATTTAATATAGGGAATAGTGACCTGATATAAGTGTCATTTACTATAGGAATAGTAACGCATATGTAGTTCATTTAATATAGGGAATAGTGACCATGATTATAGTGTTCCATTTAATATAGGGAATGTGACCATGCTATAGTGGTCATTTAATATAGGAAAGCGCCATGGATATAGTTACATTTAATATAGGGAATAGTGGATCATGATACCGTGTCATTTAATATAGGGAATGCGCCATGATATAGTGACATTTAATATAGGGAATAGTGATCATGATACAGTGTCATTTAATACAGGTTTAAGGTTAATTAAATACACACAATAATTCTTAAAGGGTATGTCCACCCCCCAAATAATTTTTTAGTATGTTGCAGGGGAAAGTCTGTAAACCTTTCAGAGATGTCCCCAAATGTACTTACCAGCCTTTGTTCCCCCGACATCTTCTGCTTGTGCCTTTTCCATGCATGGAGGTCAAGCAGGAGGGGCTCGTAGGGCATCTGCTCCTGTGATTGGCTAAGGCAGGATGCCGTAGCCAATGACAGGAGCTGATGCCGGAGGAGCAGAAGGTGTCGGTGGGAATGAAGGCTGGTAAGTACATCTTTGCAGCCTTTCCCTGCAACATACTAAAAAATTGTTTAGGGCGTGGACATAACCTTTATATAAAGCTAAATTATTACGTTAAAGGAATCACTCCGGCTGATAGTTTGGGGGGATTTGTTCCTAGGTGGAGATACTGAACAGAAGTGGACAGATTTTAAAGGGATATTACACTATTACATTCTAAATCGGTACCTTTAGGGAACAAGTGTAAAAAATTAGGTTCTCTCCTGCCTGGATTAATGCTCAGATAAAAAGGGGAATGGGAAAAAAAGAAAAAGGCTTTTAAAATGTTTAAAGTGCCGGCGCACCCTAAATAAAACGTTTTATATGTTGTAGGGCACCCCCTGCCCACCCCAACTGCTGTGTGTCTGTGTGTCAAGTGGCATTTTACCACTGCCAATATGCCAATTATTTTACCAATGTGGGCCTGTATGCCAAATTGCATTGGGCATTGTTATTGGTTTGGCAAATTGGTCAGTGGTAAATGGTTGGGCACATGTCTTTGCAGCATCACGAAGACTTAATGAACAGATATTGCCAACTGTTTACCTCTGCAAATTTTGAACCATTTTACCAATGCCACATTTTGTGGTAGCCAGGGTCAGTCTCCTTCCATCCCTCCCTTTGCCCTTACTTTCTCTGAGGCAGGAGTTTCTCTGTCCTGACGGACCTGGGGATGAACTTCCAATTGCAGCCAGGGCCCAGAGACATTCTAGTTCCTCACGCAAAATTTGAAGTTGAACTTCCGCCCGAATCCACCGCTCCAAGTTGCAGGATCTACAAGCCGTGAGAAACTATTCAAGCGGCAAACACCAGCCCTAACTCGTGGGGCCGTGCTGCCCGTATGTTCCGGTAGAAGCGCACAAGCGTCGGAGACGCAGCTAGCAACATCAGCAAATTGGTTGCTGCAGCCCGACCCCCAAGGTACAGGGGCCCAGTCACAGTGCGACAGTGGCGACCCTGGTACCTACAAACCACTGATGGCAGTTGGGGGGGGCAGGGATGCCCTAACTACAGAAAATTTTATTTTTAATTCTATGTAAGAAGGGCAGCCAGGGAAAGGTGGTGTGAATTTCATTCACACTATATCCCGAGGCAGGACAGGAGACAGAACCTTTACAACAGAAAGACGGCTACTACTCGTTCAGTTTTCCCTTCCTGGACTTTTGGACAAGCACTGCAGGAGAACCATAAGAGCAGAGATGGTAAGGTAAGACTTTATTTAACTACACAGTGGGGCCAGTTGGGGGGAAATCTTAGTTTTGGGGGTGGACATGCCCTTTATATCTGAGAGAATGAATCAGGTCATGGAGTATAAAGTCTGTAATAATGAGTACAGAAAGCCATTAAACTAGTGTAAGATGCCAGCAGGGAAAGTAGTTGATGCAGATATGCCCCGTGAGGCTTTTAACCTACAGATGTTAGGGTAAAGTTATACCGGAATCCAGTGAAGACACTGGGATATTTCCCATCCCTACAGTCAGTCAAGGCTTTCCTCCCTATTGGGTTTGGCAGTTGCAGTTGTAGTTCCTTAAAGGGTAAGTACACTGTCAAATCTAACTTTATTTGTCTTTAAATCTACAGGTTTTTTTGTTCTTCTATTACCCCCCATACCCGACCTTTACTGCATATTCTTTCCTGCTTCCAGCTCCTCTACGTCTCAGTTTTCGGTCTGCTATTCCCAACATCATGTATAATTTCCTCTGGGCAAGTTTCAAGCTTCTGTTTCACTCGTGTGGGGTGTATGCATGTTAGCGCTTCCCCGATGATGCTATCACCCCTATCCCGGGCTATAAGTGTTTGGGTAAATCATTTATGTCATGCATGTGCCCCGGCCGTGTGACGCAAGAATGAAACGGTCGAATGCTTGAAACTTGCCCAGAGGAAATGGGAGCTGTGGGGAACTCTCATGGGGCAGTCCTGATAACTTGAAATGGAGAGGAGCAGGACGCCAGCAGAATCACACATTAAAAGGTCCAGTATGGAGGCTATAGAACCAAACAACGCCACTTTATATTTAAAGACAACAGCTACCCAATAATATAAAGTAAAGATATTCACAGTGTACATACCCTTTATGTGAAGTGTCCAGATCTCCCTCTTGCTTTAAAGATGAGCATTCTGTGCTAAGCTGCAGAGACAATTTCATCTGTGAATAAACAAAAATGCTGATGTTGGGTTTCAAGGGGTGACCTGTTAGAGTAGGAAACTCTATGTTTAAACGTTCCCAGACAGCAGTGTTTATTTCAAATTACATTAATATACGCATTTCCTCCTGAATTGGTACATATCAGCTGCCGTAAGTTATGGACATTGTAAACCTGCTGTTGAAAATCAACCACCGGTAACTGTCTCTGTCTAATTACCGGACTGTCCATGAATGTGAAAAACGGCAACCATTTGGTCTAATCCCCTTAACTAGCTAAAATACCAAATGAAATACGGAGAGCAGAACAAAGCAAGTTAAAACCCCAAAGGTTTTTAATTAAGTAGATACTAGTAAATGCTGAGGCTGAGAATGTGGGAACATTAAATAATAGGGCTGGATGGTTATAAATGTCCAAGAAGGTCCAATGTGCTGAACCATTTCCCCTCTGTATTACTATAGAGAATCCTAGTCCTTAATAAAGCGGGACTGTAATAATATGAATGGTATAAATGCAGAATATTCACTCTGTATACTTAAGAAATCATAGTCCCTGATAGCGGGGACTGTAATCATATAAAGGGTATAAATGAGGAATATTCACTCTGTATACACCATAGAGAATCCTAGTCCTTATAGCAGGGACTGTAATAATATAAGGTGATAAATGAGGAATATGCACTCTGTATACACTATAGAGAATCCTATTCCATATAGCAGGCTGTAATAATATGACGGGTATAAATGAGGAATATTCACTCTGTATACGCTATAGAGAACCCTAGTAATTAAGCAGGGACTGTAATAATATGCAGGGTATAAATTGAGTAATATTCACTCTGTATACACTAGAAGAGAACCCTAGTCCTTATCGCAAGTGATGTAAAAATATAAGGGTAAATGAGGAATATTCACTCTTTATACACTATCGAGAATCCTAGTCCCTTATACGATTTCACTAAACACAGTTAATTTATGATGTAGGTGGCACAAGTTGTTAAAGCCCCAATGCATCACCTTACATTTATCAAATTGATTTATCTGCCATTCGTTGCCCTTTTTGATCTCGGTCTTCTTGAGCAATTGCACATCATTTTATTAACATTCAAGACAAAGTTTAATATCAAATATTAATACCATTAGCCCAAGGATCCCGTGGAATATAATCCTTAGATCTTAAAGGGCAACTGTGGTCTCAAAAACAAGTTAGGGTTAACGAAAAAGCCTGGCATATTTCCTTTACAACCGAGCCAACAATCACATCCTGGATGGAGCCTGTGAGAAATTTACATGCGGTGAATGTTCAAAAAACTTCCTGCTTCCCAGTAAAGGTTGAGTGACATCACCTTACCGCTCTGCCGGCCCATTTCCCCCGGGGGAGAAGCATGCTCAGTTAAGAACTTATTGCTGGGGAATAGTTGAGAAGGGGAGCCTATTAATGCAGGAAGTGCTGGTCATATACTACAAGCGGTCCAGATCATGGCTGAAAAACAGGAATGTTCAACAGGAAGTATATTTTTTTTGCCCCCCCTTTTGAACTTCTTCTCCACAACATCTTCCACAAGAGGCGACTAGAATTTCAGGGCACATCAAGTGATGTGATATACTTGGATTTTGCAAAAGCTTTTTGATACTGTGCCACATAGGCGACTAATGTATAAACTGAGAACTGTTGGCCTTGAAGAAAACATTTGTTCATGGATAGAGAACTGATTATTGGATCGCAAACAGATTGGTGGTTAATGGAGCTACATCTGTGGGTAAAGTTCTAAGTGGGGCCTCATGGGTTCTGTACTTGGGGCCGCTCTGTTTAATCTGTTTATAAATGGACTTAGAAGGGGGCATTGAGAGCAAGGTCTGTGTTTGCTGATGACACTAAACTATGCAGAGCTTTGGAAACTTCAATGATGTGCAAGTGCTGCCAGCAGACCTAGATAGATTATCACAATGGGCAGCAGAATGGCAGATGGGATTCAATGTAGATAAATGTAAGGTGATGGATTTGGGATTTAATAATCCCTGTGCCACCTACACATAAATAACTCTGTGTTAAGTGCATCTGTAATGGAAAAAGATTTGGGGGTTCTGGTAGATAACAGACTTAGCTGTAGCAAACAATGCCAGGTAGCAACGAGCTAGAGCTAGCAAGATATTGTCTTGTATAAAAAGGGGAATAGATTCAAGAGAGAAAAATATTATTCTACTCTTTACAAGGCACTGGTAAGGCCTCATTTGGATATGCGTGCAGTTTTTTGGAATCCCATATACAAAGGACATCTTGAAATTGAAGCAGTTCAGAAGGACAACTAAATTAATAAGGGGAATGGAGGGGCTTGAACATGCACAAATTAACACAGTTAGGGCTGTTTACATTGGAGAGCAATGTTTGCATGGGGATATGATCACTTTATACAAATATATTAATGGGCCATACAATAACTCTCTAGTACATTGTTCACTAATAGGTCATATCAGAGGACACCTGGACAATCCTTTTAAATTACAAGAAAAAAATTTTATCTTCAGGTTAGGAAAGTTTTATTTACATCAGTAAATAAAGTAGTTCTGTTGGTACAGGGATACTATATAATATTGAGATATAGTATTAATACTATAACTTTAGTTCTGGTTGGTACGGGATACTATATCATATTGAGAATTACTGGTATTATACATATACTGTAGTTCTGGTGGTACAGGAATACTATTAAAGTTGAAATTACTGGTATTAATACATATACTGTCATTTTGTGGTGCAGGGATATTTATATGAAATCTATTCTTCTGTAGTGGTAAGGATATTTTTTGGATTACTGTTTAATCTTCTTGTTTGTTGGTACCGGATCTGTTATGAATTATGGTATTAATACTAACGAAACTGTTTGGTTTGAAAAGGGATAACTAATTTTTAGCATTCTGTATTAATCAGATACTGTAGATTCCTGGTTGGTACAGGGACAATTGAAAATTGAGAATTACTGTATCTAATACATGATACTTTTGTTTCTGTTGATCCTGGGATATTTTCATGTGCCTATTTGGAGCAAGAGGAGTTTTTTCTCTTTTATGTGTTTTTCCTCTGGATTCGTGATGTGTTTAATGATGTGCTTTGTATTTGAGGATGATTCTTTTCACCTCAGTTTTCCTCTTCTATAACTATGAAGGTTTTTTTTTCTCTCCCTGGGTTTCTTGTGGATTGCTGGTGTTTTGAAGTGGCTGTTAGAGAATTCTTTCCCACATTCTGTACATGAAAAGGGTTTTTCTCCTGTGTGGATTCGGCTGATGTCTTTGAAGGTCGCTTTTGGAAGTGAAATTCTTTCCCATTCTACATGAAAGGGTCTTTCCTCCTGTGTGGATTCGCTGTGTTGTTGAAGGTTCCTCTTTGCGAGAGATTTTTTTCCCACATTCTGTACATGAAAAGGGTTTTCTCCCTGTGTGGATTCGCTGGTGTATTTGAAGGTAGCTTCTTGTATGAAAATTTTTCCACATTCTGTACCATGAAAAGGGTTTTTCTCCTGTGTGGATTCGCTGGTGTTTTTGAAGTCGCTTTGTAGAAAATTCTTTTCCACATTCTGTACATAAAAGGGTTTTTCTCCCTGTGTGGATTCCGCTGATGTTGTTGAAGGTCGCCTCTTGGAAGAATTTTTCCCCACATTCTGTACATGAAAGGGTTTTTCCTCCTCCTGTGTGGATTCGCTGGTGTATTGAAGGTCGCTTTTGAATAAAAAATTTTTTCCACAATTCTGTACATGAAAAGGGTTTTTCTCCTGTGTGGATTCGCTGTGTTTTTGAAGTGCTCTTGAGAGAATTCTTTCCCACATTTGTACATGAAAAGGTTTTTCTCCTGTGTGGATTCGCTGGTGTATTTGAAGGTCGGCTGTGATGAAATTTTTCCACATTCTGTACATGAAAGGGTTTTTCTCCTGTGTGGATTCGCTGGTGTTTGAAGTGGCTCTGTTGAAGAATTCTTTTCCACATTCTGTACATGAAAGGGTTTTTCTCCTGTGTGGATTCGCTGGTGGTTTTGAAGGTGCTCTTTTTAGAAAATTCTTTTCCACATTCTGTACATGAAAAGGGTTTTTCTCCTTGTGTGGATTCGCTGGTGTATTTTAAGGTGCTCTTGTACGAGAGTTTTTCCACATTCTGTACATGAAAATGGTTTTTCTCCTGTGTGATCGTTTGTGTTTTGAGGTGCTCTTGAAGAATTCTTTCACATTCTGTGCAATGAAAAGGGTTTTTCTCTGTGTGGATTCGTGGTGTTTTGAGGTGCTTTTGAAAGGAATTCTTTCCACATTCTGACTGAAAAGGGTTTTCTCCCTGTGTGAGATTATCTTTGTCATCTGTCAGCGAATTTTGAAAGATGAAACCTTTTAGAAAATTGTTCCCCACATTCTGTACATGGAAAAATGCAACCTGTGTGAATATTTTGATGAATAAGAAGGTTTTTCTTTGTAGAGAATTTTTTTTCACATTCCATAAAGAGAAATTTCTCCCCCTGTGTGGATGGTTTGGTGAGAAATAAGGTGTGTTTCCTAGAGAATGTTTCTCACATTCTGTACAAGTGAAGGTTTCTCCTGTGTATGGTTGTTAGTTCTAGAATTTTTCTGTAGTAGTTTAGGACGGATTGAGGATGATCTTTGTGTTGATTCTCCCACACTCAGTGTAATGATGGGAATTCTCTCCGACCATCTGATCTCTGGGGAAATATTTCTTGGCTGTACCCAGTGTATTAGGGAACCATTGGATTCTGGACCTTGATTGTTCTGGTGTTCGGACTTGATAGACTTTTAGAGAACAAACTCTCCCGGTTACTGAATCGATTCTCTAGAAATAAAAATAAAGGGACATTTTTAGAATTAACCATTATTTTTGCCAATTCATTACCAGAACACTTTGCTTATTTTGCCATTTTGAAGTATTTAGCGCTATATTTATAAGAGGCCAATAATGTTTTCCTCACGGTGAAAACAAGGGTTATAATGCCATAAAACTGGAGAAATGCGAGTGTGAAAACATGAACAAACTGTGATTGAAAAAACGATATTGAATAGAAAATACAAATAAGAATGATAATAGGGATTTCATGGCAATAGAAAATAAAGATCTGCTTAATCCTATTGGAAGGACCACGTCCCCATAATGTAATCCTATCCAATGTAGGACACTGATTAAAGATGATAAACACATACAGTACCATTGGAAGATACAATCATTGAACATTAAGGACAGAGATTAAATAATGAGTAACGTACTTTATACTATTGTAACAGTTATTTGGGTACAAACTGAAATGTAAAAGTTCAGTAACTTCCAAATGATAAAAGTTTAACATATGAATATGAATGAATAATATTGTGATTGGGTAACTATACTCACTCCAACAATATAACTAACTAACTGACCAATTGCACCTCTAGAGGCACTTACTGTGAGTCTAGCAGACCCAGCTTACACCTCTCACCCTCTGCCTGAGTGATGCTGACAGGTATCTGTCCATTCACACTACCAGTACATGGAATGTGTAGTGTCTGCAGATACCAAGGTTGTTGTTGGGAAGGGGTAGGTTTGGTTGGTGGATGATTGTGAGAGATATGGCTGCTGTCTGTGGCAGTGGGAACATTGTACAACTTCTCTCATCATCTATAATGAAACTTGACCCAACCCCCTATTGGATTAGTTTTACATTGAGTAGAAAACTCAGGCAAGGTGATCGTATTGTATGTATAAAGAGAAGCTACAGGTAAGTAGATTGGTAACAGCTTATTGCTCTATGGCTGATTAGGATCCCTGCTTTTAATAGAAAAAACTTTGAATGGCGCCCCTCCTCATTAAAATGATGTCCTAGCTGTTTGCCTAGGTCACATATGCCTAGAAATAGCCATGACAGACATGTTAGATAAGTAAATAGATAGATAGACTGACAGGCAGCAGCTAACTAGAAATCAGTGGGGCCCCCAGCAGATTTTGGATAGGGGCCCCCATGCCAACCAACCACAACTGCCTCCTCTCCCTAACACGCCCACCTTGGCTATAATTCCATAAAATAACCATATATGAAGTAGTTAACTAAACAGCGAATAAGAGTATGAACTGTTTTCCCCATAACCACTTTCAGTAATTAAGTGATACATTAAAGGAGCATTATATGTTTTATACATTTTATAATCAATCAGAGGGTAGTAGTACATTATTAAGAAAAGCAACAAAAGAAAACTGTTCACTATCAAGTGGCAAATGATCGGGGAAAACAGAAAGACATTAGAATCTCTCTAATAGATAGAGATAGATAGACAGACAGACAGACAGATAGATAGACAGATAGATAGACAGAGAATGAAAAGATAGATGATAGATAGAGATAGATAGACAGATAGAGAATGAATAGATAATCTATATATAAATCTCTATCTATATATCGGTCTATCCCTCTATCTATCTGTCTCTTTATCCATCCATCTATCTATCGCTGTCTATCTATCTATCTCTGTCTGTCTATATCTATCTCTGCCTGTCTATATCTATCTCTGCCTGTCTATATCTATCTCTGCCTGTCTATATCTATCTCTGCCTGTCTATATCTATCTCTGCCTGTCTATATCTATCTCTGTCTGTCTGATTGTCTCTGTCTGTCTATCTCTGTAAAAGTGAGTGTGTGTCATTTTCCATTCCTATTAGATGTATTAGTAGTAGACTCCTAGACTTACTGGAGTCTCTGGACTCGGATTGAAGTGAACGTGGATGGTACACACTGCACAATAACAAGTAAGCAGGTGCCAGGGGCAGCAGTCACACTGACTCAGACGACAGGCAGTCTGAATTAGCCAGGACACACCGCAGACAGAACCAGTCTCCAGAGCAGCAGTTCTTCTACTTGGACTTCCACCCACCACATTCACCATATCACGTGGGCAGCAGAAGGCAGCCAATCTTGACCGGTACAGGAAGTATGGCTTCTTATGTACATACAGACTACAGCACAGACACAACCCCTCCCCCAGCAGTGCGGGTAAAATAAAATGGAGACAAAAGGGATAAAAATGGACCCGGCTGGCTGATTAACAAGACCCGGTCCCGGGCCCCCTTATACCCCCAGCAGTCACGGGGTTGGTGGGGGTAGTAGTTATACCACTGCTGACCGGGAGATTAAAAGATATACTGATTTACATACTGACTAATATGATAATCACATCACTATTTTGTGGTTCTATTATTAAACACTGATATATTTTAGGATTAATAGATAAAACCAGAGATTCCTTTTAAACAAGTAGCACAGAACGATCAGTTGACTTTTCCTCTGCTGACTGCAAGTCTCTCACCTATAGCAGAGTGTGCTGGCAGACAGACAAATATTATTTCCATAGTAAGAGGTCAGGGGGAGGGGCATATTATAATATCTAGTTTGAGTGACGGGTCTTTACCTGAACATGCTGTTATTTCAAACAAATATTTCTCAGAATCTACAGGTCGGGTTTTAAATCTGAAAAAAGTTTTGAAGTAGTGGACTTTTGCTCTAAAGGTTGTAAAAACAACTTTATATACTTATAAATGAAACTTCAACCAAGAACATACACAGTATAAAAAAAATTAATATTTAATTGGTGATATTTTATTATTTAATTGGTGATATTTTATTATTTAATTGGTGATATTTTATTATTTAATTGGTGATATTTTGTGGCTAAACCTACTGCTTCTACACAAGTTTTGTACTTTTATAAATACCAGCAGAAAAAGCCAAATTTGATGCTGCAACTTAACGGTGATACGATATCAATATCCACAATATGTGGCAGTAAGACTTATGGAGATATATATATATATATATATATTAGAACATTGCATTGCTTATATACAATGAAAATGTAAAGAATAAACATTAAATAATTACATATTGTTACATATTAATAGATATTATATAAAGACATACATCCATCTAGTCCAACCTTTATACCCTACCCATAATGTCTGTATAACAGTTACATAGTAACATAGTATTGGAAGTTGTATAAAGACATACGTCCATCTAGTCCAACCTTATAGCCTACCCATAATGTCTGTATAACAGTTACATAGTAACATAGTATTGGAAGTTGTATAAAGGCATACGTCCATCTAGTCCAACCTTTATACCCTACCCATAATGTCTGTATAACAGTTACATAGTAACATAGTAATTGGAGGTTGTTATAAAGACATACGTCCTCAGTCCAACCTTTATAACCTACTACCCATAATGTCTGTAATAACATTACTATAACATAGTATTGGAGGTTTTCAAGACATACTCCATCTAGTCCAACTTTAATCCCTACCCATAATGTCTGTATAACAGTTACATAGTAACTATATTGGAGGTTGTATAAAGACATACATCCATCTAGTCCACACTTTATGCCCTACCCATAATGTTCTGTATACAGTTACATAGTAATATAGTATTTGAGGTTGTAATAGACATACGTCCATCTAGTCCAACCTTTATACCCTACCCATATTTCTGTATAACATTACATAGTAACATAGTATTGGAGGTTGTATAAAGACATACTCCATCTAGTCCACACCTTTATACCCTACCCATAATGTCTGTAAACAGTTACATAGTAACATAGTATTGGAGGTTGTATAAAGACATACGTCATCTAGTCCAACCTTTATACCCTACCATAATGTCTGTATAACAGTTACATAGTAATAGTATTGGAGGTTGTATAAAGACATACGTCCATCTAGTCCAACCTTTAAACCCACCCTAATGTCTGTATAACAGTTACATAGTAACATAGTATTGAGGTTTATAAAGACATACGTCATCTAGTCCAACTTTATACCCTACCCATAATGTCTGTATAACATTTACATAGTAACATAGTATTGGAGGTTGTATAAAGACATACGTCCATCTAGTCCAACCTTTATACCTACCCATAATGCTGCCTAACAGTTCCATAGTACATAGTATTGGAGGTTGTATAAAGACATACGTCTATCTAGTCCAACCTTTATCCCCTACCCATAATGTCTGTATAACAGTTACATAGTAACAAGTATTGGAGGTTTGTATCAAGACATCCGTCCAACCTTTATACCCTACCCATAATGTCTGTATAACAGTTTACATAGTAACATAGTATGGAGGTTGTATAAAGACAACTCATCCATCTAGTCCAACGAGGAAGATAAGACATAGCTCCTTTACCTCCTGTTCTTTAATTAATACATTTAATGGAATAGATTACTTGTTTTAGTGACCTTACTTGTAAACACGATGGTAACTGGGGTCATACTTTGTAAACTGTAATCTATAACAATGTCCTCACAGACGGTCACAATAAGATAGACCCGCTATACCCAGGACATAAGAAATAATAATTTCCTACTCTAGCCACATGCCACACATACCCAGTCACCACCACTATACAAAACCGAAATGCCAGAGGAAACCCACGCAGCACGTACTATTACTACATGTAACTGTTAAAGGCATTAAAGAAAGTTCACTGCAATGTGAACTTTTCCTTTCTTACATTGATTGAAGACCAGGAGGTTAAGGAGCTATGTCTTACCTCGTTCTTCAATCAATTGTTAAATAGCCAGGAACAAAGATGGGAAAGCTTACCTTTTCCATGCCTCCCAATCCAGCAACACCACTCTGAATTCCAGACCGCTTCCTGCTTCTGGTTTGCTATAGTGCGGATTTCGGGAGATGTGTGTTATAGCAGAACAGAAGCAGGAAGTGGTTGGGCCTGTCAGAGGGCACATGCTGATTGTGTGAAAGGTAAGCTTTTCCCATCTTCTTTCCTGGCTATCCACAATTTATTAAGAATAGAGGTAGGTGTAAGCTCCTAACCTCCCAGTCTTCAATGTAGTAAAAATAGTTCACTATTGCAGAATGAACTATTCCTTATTGGGGTAGGATATTAACAATGGACTAAATGACATATGTATTTCTACAAACCTCAAAACTATGTTACATGAAACTGTTATACAGACATTATAGGTAGGTATAAAGGTTTGACTAGATTGGATGTATGTCTTTATAGAACTCCAATACTATGTTACAATGTGACTGTTATACGACATTATGGGTAGCGATAAAGATTGGACAAGATGTATGTCTTTATAGCAACCTCCAATACTACTTTACTATGTAACTGTATACTAGACATTATGGGTAGGGTATAAAGTTGGACTAGATGGACGTAGTCTTTATACAACCTCCAATACTATGTTACTATGTAACTGTTATACAGACACTTATGGGTAGGGTGTGAAAGGTGGGGGACTAGATGAAGTCTTATACAACCCCAATACTATGTTACTATGGTAACTGTTAGTACGACGGCATTATGGGTAGGTGAGTAAAAGGTTGATAGATGGACGTATGTCTTATACAACCTCCAATACTATGTTACTATTGTAACTGTTTATACAGGACATTATGGGTAGGGGTATAAAGGTTGATGACTAGATGTATGTCTTTATATCAACCTCCAATATCTATGTTACTATGTAACTGTTCTACAGCATTGGGTAGGGTATAAAGGTTGGACTAGATGTATGTCTTTATACACAAACCGTCCAACACTATGTACTATGTAACTGTTTATACAGACATTATGGGTTAGGGATAAAGGTTGGACTAGATGGACGAGTAGTTTATACACACCTCCAATACTATGTTACTATGTAACTGTTTACGACATATGGGTAGGGTATAAAGGTTGGATGAGATGGAAGTATGCTGGTTATACAACTCGAAAAATATCACGGTAGCTTGCCACTCCAAAGGTGAATAGGTTATGAAACAGCCCAAACATCAGCAAATCACAAACAACGTTTCGGGGTAACAACCCCTTCATCAGGTGATGTGAACAGCAAAACACAGTGTGGGCTTAAATAGCCTAGTGCTAATCAAAAGGTACTGCCCCTAGTGGGTGTGTGCAAGAGCACTACCAATGAAATCAATGGTAAAACAATGAATAAATACTATAAATATAAATATATGATATAAGAATGATGTGTAGGGAACAAATAAAAGAGTCACTGAGGACTAATAAATATAAAGTGTCTAGTGCTAATGAAATGAAGTGACTGGAGCTAGACATATACCATATGAAGGCCAAGGGTATGCCCATATGGTGGAAACCCTGGATGTGGGTAAGTAAAAACCAGTGTAAAAAGGAAAGTGCCCACATACGTGCAACCGATAAAGTAATAAAATATACAGCAAAGAACAATCACATGCTAGTCTATTCTCTAAACATTGTATCTGGCATGAGTGGGAAATTCTATTTAGTAACATTGTTTCAAATCTGGAGGATTCCAAGCATCGGAAATTTTTTTTTTAAGAAAGTCTCAAAGTCTTAAGGTCTATGGTCATGCTGAAGAGGTCCACTAGACGGAGGTGAGTGTGTAGGACTCTAAAGGAAACAAGAAAAAAGCACTGTGTAGCTGGACCATAATAAGATTAACAATTACAAAGATACTGTAAGAACGAGATAAACCAGATAATACAAGGCAGGATATATACACCGCAGGTTACAAGAAGGAAGACCAATTCATATCTTCATTAAGACCAAAGGGGGATAGTGTTGTAATTATCCGTCCAAAAACCATTCCATTTGTAAGTACATTTAAATCATGGTCCCACCCCTTAAGCTTGGGTCACACATTAACGATTAAGCCCGATACGTAGGATCGACTGGTATCGGGGCTTAACGTTACGTGTGTACGTCGTTTTCCCGAAACAAGCGCGGCGGCCGCCAAACGATCGGGTCGGCCGAAGCTCGTTAGGGAAA
Source organism: Hymenochirus boettgeri (assembly GCA_019447015.1). Taxonomy (NCBI): domain Eukaryota; kingdom Metazoa; phylum Chordata; class Amphibia; order Anura; family Pipidae; genus Hymenochirus; species Hymenochirus boettgeri. The sequence continues at coordinate 41,710 of JAACNH010001998.1, forward strand.
GGCCGATGAAAATTCCATCGGAAGACGCGAGACTCCTATAGGAAGTCTAGCGCGGCCGATGGAAACACACCGTCCCGAGCGTTATCCCTTATAGGGAGAACGCTCGGGGACTGTGTGTATGCAGATCTTTGAAAGATGGCAGGACAGGGAGCTTGCAGGATCCGGTCTGTCATCTTTCAGAAATCTGTACTGTGTGTACCTAGCCTTAATTTCTTTACTTTACTACTCTAGTACGAGCCATCTAAGTGTGAGGCTCTGGGTATATTAATGTGGAAGGTTACGACTTACTGCTACCCTAAAACGAGGAGGGTACCCAATCATCCATAGCAGTCCACAAACAGAACGTATCCCTGCGCAACTGTCATGCATTTGTAATGCCATCATAGCCGGTAATAAAAGGATCCCATCCCCTAAAAGGAATGAAATCTAACTTAGGGGACTGATGCTACATGTAGGACCAGTAGATGTGTGTACCTCCTTAAGTGCCCATGGGGCACAAAGCATATGTGGGTAAAATCAAACGAGAAATACGGATCTAGGATGGGGAACATTAAACGTGACTCACGAACGTCTGATGGTGCGGAAGAAGAAAAAAAGGAGGTATGAAAATCAGCGAGTAAACCCTTCACATTAATGACACAGAGACTCACAAATCAGATGCTCGTACTAGAGGTAGTACGTAAAGAATAAGGGGTGGGGACCAGATATTAAATTACTACAAAGGGGGAATGTTTTGGACGGATAAATTACACACTCTATCCCCCCTTTGGTATATGAAGATATGAAGTGGTCTGCATTATTGTAAACATTGCTGTGTAGATAGCATTTGCCTTGGTATGAATTGGGTAACGTTCATTACATGTATCTTTGTATTGTTAATATTTTTTCGTATTATGGTCCAGCTACCAGTGCTTTTTTCATTGTTCCTATTATAGGTTACACACTCACGCCATCTAGAGGACCTCTTAGGCATGACCATAGACCTTAGAGACTGAGATCTTTCTTACAAAAAATTTTTTCCGATGCTTGGAATCTTCAGAATTTGAAACAATGTTTTACTAAATAGATCCGTGCCCTATGCCAGATACAATGTTTAGAGGAATAGATCATTTCAAGTTTAAGAGAAATAGACTTATTTCAATGTCAGATGTTATTTGGATGTATATTTATTACATTTTATGGTTGCACATTATGGGCCTTTCCTTTGTTACACTGGTTTGTATTACCACAGTTACAGGGATTTCCATCAATATGGGGCATACCTGCCTTCATATGGTATAGGTCTAGCTCCAGTCACTTCATTGAGTAGCATAGACACTTTATATTTATAGTCCATCAGTGACTCTTTTATTTGTTCCCTACACATCATCTTTAATAGATAGATTTATTAAGTATTTATTCAGGTTTTACCATGAGTTCATTGGTAGTGCTCTTGCACACACCCACTAGGGCAGTACTTTTGATTAGCACTAGGCTATTTAAGCCCACACTGTGTTGCTGTTCACCTCACCGATGAAGGGGTTGTTACCCCGGAAACGTTGTTTGATTTGCTGATGTTTGGCTGTTAATAAACTATTCACCGTTTGGAGTGCAAGTCTACCGTGGTATTTTCTAGCTATTCGTTCCCTTTGAAGTAGGGATATTGGACGTTTGCACCCGCTGGGGTTAGTGTGCATAGGACTTTGTTCTTATCTGTATTGCCATTACTTCACCCGTGTTGCACCTACCCCTCCAATTAGTGATGTCATTTCACAGATATTGCCAAAACGACCGCTGAAAGAGCCAAAACTTGGCAACTCCGAAGCGGAGAAAAAAAGAATATTGGGATTACTGACATGTGTGGAAGCCTTCCCCTAAGTACCTCAGAAAGGGACTGCAAGGATAGATTGGAAGCCTGAGGAGAAGAGAATAACCCCATTTACATTATTTACGGTCTACGAGAATACGCCCATTGCAGAGCGCATCCCAGAGGACTTAGAGAGTCAACCTTCATCCCATTTTATGTCAAGATGACCAGGAATACAAGGAGAAATGGTATTTCATACTGAACAAATGCAGTACGATCTGATATCTTGACTATTGAACACCTACAACTGGCTCTACAGAAGGTGAGACAAGAGATCATAGCACCGAACAAGAAACTAAAAACATTGGTGTCAGTGGAAAAAATAACAGAAATACAACAACATTTAACTACCTTGATCGCGGACATCAAAGCCGACTTGATCCCGAGGAAACTTAGTAAATTCCGTCGGGATACCAAGGACTACGAGCTGAAAAGAGTCTACAGCTGGGCAAGGGAGAGACGCGAACGCCGGAACCCTCGTGGCAACGGAAAGCGTGACCTCGTTGCCACGGAGACGCGCCTCGCAAACAGTGCCGGGGATCGAGACGCCGCAGAGACTCATCAGCGAAGGCCGGGACAGCTCCGGCTTACAGACAGCGATTGCAAGTGATATTTTTACCAACGGCCCGCCAACACACACCAACCAGGCACAAAGGGGCAGAAGAAGGCCCGATGAAGCCAACGAAAACAAAGACAGAGGAAGGAAAGGTCCAGGCTTGGAGAACACGGTCCAAGAAGTAGAGCCCAGGTACTGTGCATCTGTTTCACCTCCACTCCCCATAGGCAGGAATCATATTGGTTAATCTCTCCAAACCACACATTTACCAAAGAGGAAGAGGTATATTATTAACAAGGGTTTAGGGTTGTTCCTTAACCCACACCGGGAGCCTGTTTGACTTCAGAAAGAGTGGTTTAGGTTCACTAGGAAACCTTAATTAAAAATGGGTTTTAATAAGAATACCCCCCTCCCGCGGCCAGTTTAGAAAAAAATCCACATTTCTAACCTAACATCATTAACTCTACGCTGGATACCTTTAATAATGTGGTACAACTTAAAGTTAAAACTCTTCCGTGGCAGTGGAAACCACGACACTATAACCTGACCAAAAAGGAATTTAGGACATTACAAAACATCAAAAAAACAAAAGGGATTATCATCAAGAAGGCTGACAAGGGAGGGGCTACAATTGTCATGGATCTTCATGATTACCTATTAGAAGCGGAAAGACAACTTACCAAACTTGAACATTACACCCCACTGCAGGGGGACCCCACACTTAAAATTAAGAAGGAGGTTGACAGTGTTATCCTGGAAGCATTCAATTTGGGGATCATTGATAAACATGTGAAAGATTTCCTAATATGTGATAATCCACGTGCTCCCGTACTGTATCTCCTCCCCAAAATCCATAAAAGTACTGTCTCCCCTGCAGGCCGTCCCATTGTGTCCGGTGTAGATTCCCTTCTGCAACCATTGGGAATCTACATTGATTCATTTCTACAGCCTATAGTACATAGTGACAAAAGATGCCTTAAGGATACCACAGCATTCTGTGATATTTTCTAGCTATTCGTTCCCTTTGAAGTAGGGATATTGGACTGTTTGCACCCACCTGGATTTAGTGTGCATATGGACTTTTTTCTTATCTTTATACAACCTCCAATACTATGTTACTATGTAACTGTTATACAGACATTATGGGTAGGGTATAAAGGTTGGACTAGATGGATGTATGTCTTTATACAACCCCCAATACTATGTTACTATGTAACTGTTATACAGACATTATGGGTAGGGTATAAAGGTTGGACTAGATGGACGTATGTCTTTATACAACCTCCAATACTATGTACTATGTAACTGTTATACAGACATTATGGGTAGGTATAAAGGTTGGACAGATGGAGTATTTTTATACAACCTCAATACTATGTTACTATGTAACTGTTATACAGACATTATGGTAGGGTATAAGGTTGGACTAGATGGATGTATGTCTTCATATAACCTCCAATACTAGTTACTATGTAACTGTTATACAGACATTATGGGTAGGGTAAAGGTTGGACAGTGGACGTATGTCTTTATACAAACTCCAATACTATGTTACATGTAAATGTTATACAGACTTATGGGTAGGGTATAAAGGTTGGACTAGATGGTATGTCTTTATAAACCTCCAATACTATGTTACTATGTAACTGTTATACAGACATTATGGGTAGGGTATAAAGGTTGGACTAGTGGGACGTATGTCTTTATACAACCCCAATACTATGTTACTATGTAACTGTTATACAGACATTATGGGAGGGTATAAGGTTGGACGTATGTCTTTATAAAACCCCCAATACTAGTTACTAGTAACTGTTATACAGACATTATGGGTAGGGTATAAAGGTTGGACTAGTGGACTATGTCTTTAACAACCTCCAATACTATGTTACTATGTAACTGTTATACAGACATTATGGGTAGGGTATAAAGGTTGGGGTATGTCTTATACAACCTCCAATACATATGTTACTATGTAACTGTTATACAGACATTATGGGTAGGGTATAAAGGTTGGAATGAAGAGTATGTCTTTATACAACCTCCAATACTATGTTACTATGTAACTGTATACAGACATTATGGGTAGGTATATAAAGGTTGGACTAGATGGAGTATGTCTTTATACAACCTCCAATACTATGTTACTATGTAACTGTTACAGACATTATGGGTAGGATAAAGGTTGGACTAGATGGACGTATGTCTTTATACAACCTCCAATACTATGTTACTATGTAACTGTTATACAGACATTATGGGTAGGTAGGTATAAAGTTGGACTAGATGGAGTATGTCTTTAATACCTCCAATACTATGTACTATGTAATGTTATACAGATATGGGTATGGGTAGTAAAGGTTGGACTAGGAGTATTGTCTTTATACAACCTCCAATACTATGTTACTATGTAACTGTTATACAGACATTAGGGTAGGGTATAAAGGTTGGACTAGATGACGTATGTCTTTATACAACCTCCAATACTATGTTACTATGTAACTGTTATACAGACATTAGGGTAGGGTATAAAGGTTGGACTAGATGGATTGTCTTTATACAACCTCCAATACTATGTTACTATGTAACTGTTATACAGACATTATGGGTAGGGTATAAAGGTTTGGACGTATGTCTTTATACAAACTCCAATACTATGTTACTATGTAAACTGTTATACAGACATTATGGGTAGGTATAAAGGTTGGACTAGATGGACGTATGTCTTTATACAACCTCCAATACTATGTTACTATGTAACTGTTATACAGACATTATGGGTAGGGTATAAAGGTGGACGTATGTCTTTATACAACCTCCAATACTATGTTACTATGTAACTGTTACAGACATTATGGGTAGGTATAAAGGTTGGACTAGATGGACGTATGTCTTTAACAACCTCCAATACTATGTTACTATGTAACTGTTATACAGACATTATGGGTAGGGTATAAAGGTTGGACTAGAGACGTATGTCTTTATATAACCTCCAATACTATGTACTATGTAACTGTTATACAGACATTATGGGTAGGGTGTAAAGGTGGATAGATGGACGTATGTCTTTATACAACCTCCAATACTATGTTATATGTAAATGTTACAGACATTATGGGTAGGGTATAAAGGTTGGACTAGATTGCGTATGTCTTATACAACCTCCAATACTATGTTACTATGTAACTGTTATACAGACATTATGGGTAGGGTATAAAGGTTGGACTAGATGGAGTATGTCTTATACAACCTCCAATACTATGTTACTATGTAACTGTTATACAGACATTATGGGTAGGGATAAAGTTTGGACTAGATGGAGTATGTCTTTATACAACCTCCAATACTATGTACTATGTACTGTTATACAGACATTATGGGTAGGGTATAAAGGTTGGACTAGATGGACGTATGTCTTATACAACCTCCAATACTATGTTACTATGTAACTGTTATACAGACATTAGGGTAGGGTATAAAGGTTGGGACTAGATGGACGTATGCTTTATACAAACTCCAATACTATGTTACTATGTAACTGTTATACAGACATTATGGGTAGGGTATAAAGGTTGGACTAGATGGACGTATGTCTTTATACAACTCCAATACTATGTTACTATGTAACTTTTATACAGACATTATGGGTAGGGTATAAAGGTTGGACTAGTGGACGGTATGTCTTTATACAACCTCCCAATACTATGTTACTATGTAACTGTTATACAGACATATGGGTAGGTATAAAGGTTGGAATAGATGACGATTATGTTTATACAACCTCCAATACTATGTTACTATGAACTGTTATACAGACATTATGGGTAGGGTATAAAGGTTGGACTAGTGGAAGTATGTCTTTATACAACCTCCAATACTATGTTACTATGTAACTGTTATACAGACATTATGGGTAGGGTATAAAGGTTGGACTAGATGGACATGTCTTTACAAACCTCCAATACTATGTTACTAGGTAATGTTATACAGACATTAGGGGTAGGGTATAAAGGTTGGACTAGGGTATGTCTTTATACAACCTCCAATACTATGTTACTATGTAACTGTTAACAGACATTATGGGGGAGTAGGATAGGGTAAAGGTGGACGTATGTCTTATACAACCTCCAATACTTGTTACTATGTAACTGTATACAGACATTATGGGTAGGGTATAAAGGACTGATGGACGTATGTCTTTATACAACCTCCAATACTATGTACTATGTAACTGTTATACAGACATTATTGGTTAGGGGGTTATTATAACGTCTTCTGTGTCAGAATATAAAGTTGCCCCAGGTTCTAAAGTATCACTTGGTCTATCTAAAGTAGATGGGATATTAGGAGCTGGGGCAACTTTATATTCTGACACAGAAGAGAGAGATCTTACTCAAACAGATTCTACTCTAACACATGAGGTTCTGTCGCACCTCATAAAAAAGATAAGGAAATCATTAAAAATTGCTGAACCTTCTCCTGTGGTTCAGTCAGATCTAATGTTCACTAATAGAAACATAGAATCTACATCTTTCCATGTTCATGAACAGATTCAAGACACCATTAAAAGTGAATGGCAAAATCCGGACAAAAGATTTTCATGTACACAATCTTTTCTCAAAACATATCCCATATGAGCTGTAGATACGTCCCTCTGGGACGAACCACCCAAGGTGGACACGGCCATTACTAAGATGGTTAAAAGAACAATGCTGGCCACAGAAGACTCTACAGTCTTCAGAGACCCCATGGACAGAAAAGAAGACATCTTACTCAAAAGAATATATTCTCTGTCAGGTGCTTCGCTTAGACCATCTATAGCAATCACTAGCTTAGCCAGAGCCAACAAGATCTGGCTTAACGATTTGGAGGAAGCTGTTAGAAATGGAAGCTCAAAAGAAGAGCTACTAGCTCATATCATTGATATGAAACATGCCAATGAATTTATATCTGAGGCCTCTATGGACTTGGTATTTGAAACATCCACCATGAGAGCAAGAGGCTTATCAGACGATTCCAATTCCACTCTAATGGCAGCCAGGAAAATCTCCACATCAAAGCGCTACTGCTCACAATGATCAGCATCCAGGTTAGTACAATTATTATAAATTGTCCCATTACTGTAATAGTGGCCGACTGTATTCTAGCAGCCAATAGGAATACCCCATATTAAACAAGCACCAGGTTCCTCCTTACTGCCGCATGTGTGTAAACTACAGCATCTAACAAAGCCCTTCCACAGGGCGCTGCCTGTTCCTGCTTGACAGCCCTGGGGATTAGCTGGAGGAGGAGTTAATGTGTGTACAGTATTGTATGTATACAACTTGACAGCACCTGGTCTTGGGCTCCAAGTGTTGATAGAAGCCCCGCGGAGCCTCCCAACACTCGCGGCAGGGCCTGGGTGTCTGGTTTTCGGCTTATACAACCTTTATACCCTACCCATAATGTCTGTATAACAGTTACATCGTAACATAGTATTGGAGGTTGTATAAAGACATACATCCATCTAGTCC
>JAACNH010001999.1:0-36424 GCA_019447015.1 Hymenochirus boettgeri
GGATTGTCCTGTTGGTGACAGGCAATGTCCTTTCTAATGTTATGTGAAGCTGTTAATTTTCAATGTGTTGGTCCCTCTCTCTGCAAATCCCAAATAAAGACAGAGTGTCCCTGAAGTGAATCTGTAACAAGCTGGCAGTGGTAACAAGAGTCCTTTGTAAAGTTTCCAAATGGTCACCTCCGTCCTTATAGATTCTCACTGTCACCCACCAAACAGAAACATTTCATATAAACACACAGGGGTTAGTGAGTTACAGGGATGTTCCAATTCATTGGTGTTACCCGAGGGTTCTTCCATGTCTGGTTATTTCTCTCTCTGTCTCTGTGTGTGTCTGTCTTTTCTGTCTCTCTCTGTCTCTCTTTCTCTGTATCTATCTCAGTCTCTTTCATTGCCTCTGTCTCTTTCTCTGTCTCTCTCACTGTCTCTGTCTCTCTTTCTCTTTGACCCTGTCTGTCTCTTTCTGTGTCTCTGTCTTTTTCTCTGTGTTTCTCTCTCCCTCTGTGTCTCTCTCTGTGTGTCGCTCTCTTAGTGTGTCTTTCTGTGTCTGTTTCTTTTTTTGACTCTTTCTCTGTGTCTCTCTCTGTCTGTTTTTCTCTCTCTCTCTCTGTTTCTTTTTTTGACTCTTTCTCTGTGTCTCTCTCTTTCTCTGCGTGTCCCTCTGTCTCTCTGATGGGTGTCTCGTTCTCTTTCTCTGTCTCTCTCTGTGTGTGTCTCTGTCTCACGCTCTGTGTCTTTCTCTTTGTGTCTCTCTGTCTCTCTGTGTGTGTCCCTCTGTCTCTCTGTGTTTCTCTGTCTCTTTTTCTGTGTCTCTCTCTGTCTCTCTGTGTGTTTCCCTCTCTCTGTGTCTCTGTATGTCTCTTATTCTGTGTCTCTCTCTGTCTCTCTGTGTGTGTTTCTCTCTCTCTGTCACTCTCTGTCTCTTTCTCTGTGTCTGTTATTGTCTTTCTCTCTTGAGAAATCTTTGATTGTTTTCTCCCCCATTGCGCCCCTTGGCTATGAAGTGCCCCGTACTCTGTATCTGAATCCAGGTCACTGCCACTGGTCCCCCCTTGTTAATTAATTATGAACCGGTTCAGACTGACCCACCAGAACACAGCGAAACCCCCAGTGAGTCCATTCACCTATAAACCTTCATATACAGGGAGATGGAGAAATGGCCAGTCAGGAAACTATACAGGAAGGAAGACTTCCTCACTTTAATCTATAATTAGTTACATGGATGTAACATGTGCGGGGGGGGTTGCCTTCATTCCAGTACTTGCTTTGCTCAGTCTCCCCTCTATTTACCCACCATCTTCCACTGACACGACTTTCTGTGTCAAGCATGCTCAGTAATCACTGGGAGAACTGGGAGAGGGAATTTCCCAACATACAAACTGTCACCATTCAGCTGTACAAAGCAGCAGAGTTTATGATAATGAGGCACTTGATTGACAGCTGTATAATAAGAGGGCTAGGCAAAACATACGTATTCTAATGACAGCTAAGTACCTGTATCTGTAGAAACCTTCCAGCCTAGTAGCCTATAGCACATATATAGCCCAGCTGAGTGTATCTGTGTTTATTATTCAGCCTATAGCACATATATAGCCCAGCTGAGTGTATCTGTGTTTATTATTCAGCCTATAGCACATATATAGCCCAGCTGAGTGTATATGTGTTTATTATTCACCCTATAGCACATATATAGCCCAGCTGAGTGTATCTGTGTTTATTATTCAGCCTATAGCACATATATAGCCCAGCTGAGTGTATCTGTGTTTATTATTCAGCCTATAGCACATATGTAGACCAGCTGAGTGTATCTGTGTTTATTATTCAGCCAAATGTAAATATTTGAATATTATTCCTCTTGTCACCCACCCAGACGTCCTAGACTTTCTGTAAACACGGATTTCTCTCATTTGCATTTAACTGTCAATTACAGATCATTACCCAGTGTGATTGACATGGTTTTCTATTCATTCCATACCATTAGGTCCGCTCACATCACAGCTATAACATTCCTTAACCCCTTAACCACAGTGGAGCCTATTTATTTAGATCTGCAGCACAGCCTTGGACAGGGGTTTGTAGGGTTAAACTCCAACATTGCTCAGTTCAATGCTTGATTTAAACTTAGATGATCTCATAAATAAAACATTTTCGGGGGTAATTTCAACAACTGGCGTTAATTCTACATGCATCAATCTAGGTTCATTTAACATGTTAAACTATTATATCTGTGTTTCAAATACATACCAATCATGTTAGATACATGATCAAGGTATTGATATTGGCAAGACAACCAAACCTATCATCTTAATTAGACACAACACATCTAAAAAAATCCCATTGAATTTCTAATAAAAGAAAATATTTTCAGGGTTATTCAATAAAAGTTCTTATCGTTTAAAATGGGGCTAATTTTGCCTCAACCAATCAGATGTTAGCTTTCAAATGTTAAATAACATCTGATTGGTTGGGGCAAAATTAGCCCCATTTTAAACGATAAGAACTTTTATTGAATTTCCATGTTTAATTTCATCTATTTGGAATATTTTGGAGAATTCTTACCAGAGTGAAGTATGAATTCAGCTTAAAGGGACACTGTACTCTAAAAACATTGGCTTCCCATACGACCTGAAACTGTATAAGAAACCTTGGTCTGTCCCTTGCTGTAAAGCAGTTATTTAAGACTTATGTAAGTCTCTGAGTAGGTCATCCAGTATTGACTTGCATGGAGGGGTTGGTCACTTAATGTCAGGTCTATCAGTTTACAGCAGAGGTTGGGTCTGCACTGTTCTCTTTTATAGAAGCCATTTGTTTTTTATCTGCAGTTACTGGACACTGTACATTACATATTATCAGTGGTCCCATCCTCCATGTTTGATGTCAGTTTGATGTCAGTATAGTATGTAGTATAGCAGACCTAGGCAAATTAAGGCCCGGGGGCCACATATAGTCCAATGGATGCCCCTTACTGGCCCCTCAATACTAGACCTGTACATCTTAATATTAATTGATTGTCTCAGGCTGAATAATTGATTTTTTTAAATTGTTTATTTAAAATAATAATAATAATAATAATAATGATGACCTGTCAATTGATTAATTGATTTAATCTAAATTCTAAAACATTTACACACCTTCTATTAAAATTGCATCTTATAATAAAAAAAAATCCATATTTTTATAAAATCCAGTGAACGGGGGATATTAATTATATATTTTTATAAAATCCAGTGCACCGGGGATATTAATTAATTATATATTTTTATAAAATCCAGTGCACATGGGATATTAATTATATATTTTTATAAAATCCAGTGATCCAGGGACACTAATTAAATCTTTTTATAAAATCCAGTGAACCGGGGATATTTATTAAATCTTTTTATAAAATCCAGTGAACCAGGGATATTAATTAAATATATATTTTTAAAATCCAGTGAACCAGGGATATTAATTACATCTTTAATCTTGCAATCTGTATAATTGAACATATTGTTCTGGCACGTCACAACAATCCAAATGTCTCATGCAGTCTCCTGTGAAATTGAAGTTCCCACCCCTGTAGTATAATATATAGGGCTAAAGGTGTTTATAGACATGTGATAATAAGCGTATAGGTACTGGCAGATCCCATGTGGTGGTAACTGAATACTTGCCCTGACCCGGTATGGGAGTCGGTTGGCTGTGCACTTTCACACATGGCCTGGCATATTTGCTCCCTCTACTATAATAGAGCGACCAACAGCAATGCCGACATCATTGTCGTTGTTTCGACCCCAGAACAATCATTTAATATATTATTGGCCATTATTCTAGCTTTAAAACAAGGTAAAAATCATTAAAACCCGTTCAGCCAATTTTAAGATACAATTCTCAGAATTGTACCTACAGCTCTTCGTTCCACTGATGTCTGCCACGTCCACGTCAAGTTCTGGCTAGCAGGGAGCCGGATCAATGCGCCGGAGGATGGAAGGGGCTGTAAGAACTGAGGGGTATCTATCTTTAAGGATCATTTCTAGGGTGGACATTCCCTTTAATGAAATCGCTATTAATCTCTCCCCACCTGTAGTTTCTGTGTGTGTATTTTGTCTGTAGCTGTAACAATGTTATTTTAACCATGGCCGTGTATCTGACCAGGATCCTTCACCCGCTGTGTTCGCTACGTGTTTGTTGGAACAGACTCTCACAAGTGGGTTTGTTTAGGGTGAAAAGCTCTCTCGTCCCTTGAGTGTTCAGAGACTCTCTTGTTCAGCGTCTGCTTAACAGCTTTACAGACGAGAGAGGAAAGTGGTGGAGAGAAAAGATCCGAGTCCTTCAATGGCTCCGTGTTTATTCTCATTTTACTCTTTCCCTTTGAATTGTAAATGACCTCTGATCTATTCCAGAACAATAGTCGGCACAAAGGGCTATAGCTGCCCCATTGTTGGCTCAGGTTAGGGGGTGATTACTGCCTTTGCTTTTCTAGTGTTGACTGTTATTGGGTGGGGAGAGTCTGATTAGTAAACTGGACTATAATGTAATGGAATGTAAACCAATCAGAATATCTCGTCCGTTTCAATATTAACTAGAAAGGGAAAGTTTAAGGGAGTTTGTGCTTCAGGTTTTAAAATCCAATTATCTTGCCATGAAACAAACTGTTTTGATCTCTTAGGCCGGGTACATACCAGGAGATGTTTTCACCGACCGACTGATTCACGGCACTTTCGATCGGTTGGCCGAAAATATCTTTTGGTGTGGGGCGGCCGCCCGCAACCGTCCTCAATTGTCCGGATCAGATGTGTCGGAAAATCCTGATCAATTGTGCGGTTCTCTATGGGACTGGATGGTCACCCGTGGCCGAATTTGCCGCAAACGACGGACATTTGGGACAAATAATTCCTCCATGTGCACCCAGCCTTAAACCCCGAATTATCCACAATTGAGGATTGTTACCATTATAGTCTATAGGGGAAAAAATCCAAAATTTGCCGTTAACGCCGTAAAGCTTCTGTGGTAGGGACCCTTGTAGGGGTGGTAGGGACCCTTGTAGGGGTGGTAGGGACCCTTGCACAAATGGTAGGGACCCTTGTGGGATCCTTGCAAGGTGGTAGGGACCCTTATAGGGGTGGTATGGACAATTGAAGGGGCGGTAGGGACTCTTGTAAAGGTGGTGTGGACCATTGTAGGGGTGGAAGCGACCCTTGCGTGGTATGTAGATGGTAGGCACACCTTGTGGGGTGGGGAGTCTTGAAGGTGTTACATCTGAAGTTTTATGACATTGCAGCCACTGTAACCTGCTTTAACCTGCAATAGCACAATCAGGTTTACTGTGGAATGGGAGAATTCAATAATATCTGTGTTCTGCCTAAATGTAAACTAGCACAACTTCGTGTCCTATCCATGTTATCCAATATGCATTGATAGAATCCCACATCCATAGAGACGGATAGAAACCCACATCCATAGAGACGGATAGAAACCCACATCCATAGAGACGGATAGAAACCCACATCCATAGAGACGGATAAGAAACCCACATCCATAGAGCTGGATAGAAACCCACATCCATAGAGACGGATAGAAACCCACTCCATAGAGATGGATAGAAACCCATCACCATAGAGACGGATAGAAACCACATCCATAGAGACGGATAGAAACCACATCCATGAGATGGATAGAAACCCACATCCCTAGAGATGGTAGAAACCCACATCCATAGAGATGGATAGAAACCCACATCCATAGAGACGGATAGAAACCCACATCCATAGAGATGGATAGAAACCCACATCCATAGAGACGGATAGAAACCCACATCCTAGAGAGGATAGAAACCCACATCCATAGAGACGGATAGAAACCACATCCATAGAGACGGATAGAAACCCACATCCATAGAGATGGATAGAAACCCACATCCATAGAGATGGATGAAAACCCACTCCATAGGATGGATAGAACCCACATCCATAGAGATGGATAGAAACCACATCACATAGAGATGGAAGAAAACCCACATCATAGAGATGGATAGAAACCCACATCCATAGAGATGGATAGAAACCCACATCATAGAGATGGATAGAAACCACATCCATAGATGGATAGAACCCACATCCATAGAGATGGATAGAAACCCACATCCATAGAGATGGATAGAAACCCACATCCATAGTGATGGATAGAAACCCACATCCATAGAGATGGATAGAAACCCACATCCATAGAGATGGATAGAACCCCACATCCATAGAGATGGATAGAAACCCACATCCATAGAGATGGATAGAAACCCACATCCATAGTGATGGATAGAAACCCACATCCATAGAGATGGATAGAAACCCACATCCATAGAGATGGTCGAAACCCACATCCATAGAGATGGATAGAAACCCACATCCCTAGAGATGGATAGAAACCCACATCCAAGAGATGATAGAACCCACATCATAGAGATGGAAGAAACCCACATCCATAGAGATGGATAGAAACCCACATCCATAGAGACGGATAGAAACCCACATCCAAGAGACGGATAGAAACCCACATCCATAGAGATGGATAGAAACCCACATCCATAGAGACGGATAGAAACCCACATCCATAGAGATGATAGAACCCATCCATAGAGATGGATAGAAAACCACACATAGAGACGGATAGAACCCATCATAGAGATGGATAGAAACCCACATCCATGAGATGGATAGAAACCCACATCCATGAGACGGATAGAAACACCATCCATAGAGACGGATAGACCACATCATAGAACGGATAAACACCATAGAGATGATAGAACCCACATCCATAGAGATGGATAGAAACCACATCCCATAGTGATTGGGGGAATGTGTTCTGACATGGTTGATGAAGTAATGTGACAAAGGAGCTCATTATAAATGTTTGTTTGAAGGAAACCAGGGAAATCCTTGCACAATATCCACCCTACTCACTTAGACCATCTAAACTTCCCCTCCCGTCCTGGACCTGACGGTTTTCTTTCTCCACCGGAGATTTGTTGCTGGATAATTCTAAATGACCATCTCCCCCTGACAAAGCTCAGTTCTTTAGATGTGGGTAAATGGGATGGAAAATGGGAGGTGCAGGCCAGCTCCATGGACCTAATAAATCTTAACTATATTAAAGCTCATTCCTTTGCCTCCCCTCCCTGTGCCTTTGTCTTGCTAATACACATTAAGATTTGCCTGGCTACACACTTTGAGTCCTTTCTGAGGTGAGGGCCATACAAAGCCACAGATGTGGGGACCTCCGCGACCTGTGGCCCTTTTTTTACACCCTTTTTCCCTAAATAAAAAGCAACAGTGCCAAAACTTTGGAATTTGCTTTAGCCTGGAATTAAGGGTCTGAATGGATCTCAGTTTGGAGGGGAGAAAAGGCGAATGAGCGGCAGACAAAATCCACCTCTACAGTCTTGTTGAATGGAGCAATTTGCATTGGAAAGTAGGGTCCAGGCTTATCCTATGATAAATGAGCCAATCTCTAAGCCACAGCTCTGCCCTTCCCCCTAACTTGCTAAAAGGACGTGAGAATGAATTAAGAAGGAAAACCAGGACACACATCGTACACACACACACTGCACGGGCACACACACTGCACGGGCATACACACTGCGCGGGCACACACACCGCGTGGGCACACACACCGCGCGGGCACACACACCGCACGGGCACACACACAGCACGGGCACACACACCGCACGGGCACAACACCGCACGGGCACACACACAGCACGGGCACACACACTGCACGGCACACACACTGCACGGGCACACACACCGCGCGGGCACACACCGCGCGGCACACCACCGCGCGGCAACACACCGCACGGTGCAACAAACACACGCACGGGCACACACACTGCACGGGCACACACACAGCACGGGCACACACACTGCACAGGCACCATTTGTGAAGTGATAAATGTGTCTTAGTGGTTACTTTATCTGGAATAATTGAATTAGCGTCTTGGCATGTCATGTTATACAGATATGTGTTAAACCATCTTGGCATGTCATGTTATACAGATATGTGTTAAACCATCTTGGCATGTCATGTTATACAGATATGTATTAAACCATCTTGGCATGTCATGTTATACAGATATGTGTTAAACTATCTTGGCATGTCATGTTATACAGATATGTATTAAACCATCTTGGCATGTCATGTTATACAGATATGTGTTAAACCATCTTGGCATGTCATGTTATACAGATATGTATTAAACCATCTTGGCATGTCATGTTATACAGATATGTATTAAACCATCTTGGCATGTCATGTTATACAGATATGTGTTAAACCATCTTGGCATGTCATGTTATACAGTATGTGTTTAAACCATCTTGGCATGTCATGTTATACAGATATGTGTTAAACCATCTTGGCATGTCATGTTATACAGATATGTGTTTAAACCATCTGGCATGTATGTATACAGATATGGTTAAACCATCTTGGATTGTCATGTATACGATATGTGTTAAACCATCTTGGACATGTCAGTTATACAGATATGTGTTAAACCATCTTGGCATGTCATGTTATACAGATATGTATTAAACCATCTTGGCATGTCATGTTATACAGATATGTGTTAAACCATCTTGGCATGTCATGTTATACCGATATGTGTTAAACCATCTTGGCATGTCATGTTATACAGATAGTGTTAAACCATCTTGCATTCATGTTATACAGATATGTGTTAAACATCTTGGCATGTCATGTTATAAGATATGTGTTAAACCTCTTGGCATGTCATGTTATACAGATATGTGTTAAACCATCTTGGCATGTCATGTTATACAGATATGTGTTAACCATCTTGGCATGTCATGTTATACAGATATGTGTTAAACCATCTTGGCATGTCATGTTATACAGATATGTGTTAAACCATCTTGGCATGTCATGTTTACAGATATGTGTTAAACCATCTTGGCATGTCATGGTTATACAGATATGTGTTAAACCATCTTGGCATGTCATGTATACCGATATGTGTTAAACATCTTGGCATGTCAGTGTATACGATAGTGTAAACATCTTGGCATGTCATGTTACACAGATATGTGTTAAACCATCTTGGCATGTCAGTTTACACTATGTGTTAAACCATGGCATGTCATGTTATACAGATATGTGTTAAACCATCTTGGCATGTCATGTTATACAGATATGTGTTAACCATCTTGGCATGTCATGTTATACACGATATGGTTAAACCATCTTGGCATGTCATGTTACACAGATATGTGTTAAACCATCTTGGCATGTCATGTTATACAGAGTATGTGTTAAACCATCTTGGCATGTCATGTTATACAGATATGTGTTAAACCATCTTGGCATGTCATGTTATACAGATATGTGTTAAACCATCTTGGCATGTCATGTTATACCGATATGTGTTAAACCACCTTGGCATGTGCATGTTATAAGATAGTGTTAAACACCTTGGTGTATGTTTACAGATATGTGTTAAACCATCTTGGCATGTCATGTTATACCGATATGTGTTAAACCATCTTGGCATGTCATGTTATACCGATATGTGTTAAACCATCTTGGCATGTCATGTTATACCGATATGTATTAAACCATCTTGGCATGTCATGTTATACAGATATGTGTTAAACCATCTTGGCATGTCATGTTTAACAGATATGTATTTAAACCATCTTGGCATGTCATGTTATACAGATATGTGTAAACCATCTGGCATGTCATGTTATACCGATATGTGTTAAACCATCTTGGCATGTATGTTATACAGATATGTGTTAAACCATCTGGCATGTCATGTTATACAGATATGTGTTAAACCATCTTGGCATGTCAGTTATACCGATATGTGTTAAACCATCTTGGCATGTCATGTTATACAGATATGTGTTAACCATCTTGGCATGTCATGTTATACCGATTAGTGTTAAACCATCTTGGCATGTCATGTTATACAGATATGTGTTAAACCATTTGGCATGTCATGTTTACAGATATGTTAAACCATCTTGGCATGTCATGTTATAAGATATGTGTTAAACCTCTTGGCATGTCATGTTACCGATAGTGTTAAACCATCTTGGCATGTCATGTTAACGATATGTGTTATTAAACCATCTTGGCATGTCATGTTATACAGATATGTGTTTAAACCATCTTGGCATGTCATGTTATACAGATATGTGTTAAACCACCTTGGCATGGTCATGTTAACCGATATGTGTTAAACCATCTTGCATGTCATGTTACACCGATATGTGTAAAAACCATCTTGGCATGTCATGTTTATACCGATATGTGTTAAACCACTTGGCATGTCATGTTACACCGATATGTGTTAAACCATCTTGGCATTGTCAGTATGGAACAGTGTGTACGTTTGTGTAGATATATTTTACACGATGATTGATTTTTCAGAAACACGATTGATAGTTGATTTTATTATTTAAAATTTAACCGTCTGATATGTGTTAAACCACTCTTGGCATGTCATGTTTACCAGATATGTGTTAACCACTCTTGGCATGTCATGTTACACGATTGTGTTAAACCATCTGGCATGTCATGTTATACAGATATGTGTTAAAACCATCTTGGCATGTCATGTTATACAGATATGTGTTAAACCATCTTGGCATGTATGTTATACAGATCATGTGTTAAACCATTTGGCATGTCATGTTATACATATGTGTTAAACCATCTTGGCATGTCATGTATACAGATATGTGTTAAACCATCTTGGCATGTCATGTTACACAGATATGTGTTAAACCATCTTGGCATGTCATGTTATAGCATGTGTAAACCATTGGCATGTATGTTATACCGATATGTGTTAAACCATCTTGGCATGTCATGTTATCAGTATGTGTTAAACCATCTTGGCATGTCATGTTATACCGATATGTGTTAAACCATCTTGGCATGTCATGTTATACCGATATGTGTTAAACCATCTTGGCATGTCATGTTATACAGATATGTGTTAAACCATCTTGGCATGTCATGTTATACAGAATGTGTTAAACCATCTTGGCATGTCATGTTATACAGATATGTGTTAAACCATCTTGGCATGTCATGTTATACAGATATGTGTTAAACCATCTTGGCATGTCATGTTACACAGATATGTGTTAAACCATCTTGGCATGTCATGTTATACACGATATGTGTTAAACCCATTTGGCATGTCATGTTATACAGATATGTGTTAAACCACTTGGCATGTCATGTTATACGATATGTGTTAAACCATCTTGGCATGTCATGTTACAGATATGTGTTACAACCATCTTGGCATGTCATGTTAACCAGATATGTGTTAAACCATCTTGGCATGTCATGTTATACCAGATATGTGTTAAAAACCATCTTGGCATGTCATGTTACACCGATATGTGTTAAACCATCTTGGCATGTCATGTTTACACAAGATATGTGTTAAACCATCTTGGCATGTCATGTTATACAGATATGTGGTAAACCATCTTGGCATGTCATGTTTACAGATATGGTTAAACCACTTGGCATGTCATGTTATACAGATAGTGTTAAACCATCTGGCATGTCATGTTATACAGATATGTGTTAAACCATCTTGGCATGCATGTTAACAGATATGTGTGTTAAACCATCTTGGCATGTCATGTATACAGTATGTGTTTAAACCATCTTGGCATGTCATGTTATACAGATATGTGTTAACCATCTTGGCATGTCATGTTATACCAGATATGTGTTAAACCATATTGGCATGTCATGTTTATCCGATATGTGTTAAACCATCTTGGCATGTCATGTTTATACCGATATGGTTAAACCATCTGTGGCATGTCATGTTATACAGATATGTGTTAAACCATCTTGGCAGTCATGTTACAGATATGTGTTAAACCATCTGGCATGTCATGTTATACAGATATGTGTTAAAACCACTGGCATGTCATGTTATACCGATATGTGTTAAACCATCTTGGCATGTCATGTTATACAGATATGTGTTAAACCATCTTGGCATGTCATGTTATACAGATATGTGTTAAACCATCTTGGCATGTCATGTTATACCGATATGTGTTAAACCATCTTGGCATGTCATGTTATACAGATATGTGTTAAACCATCTTGGCATGTCATGTTATACAGATATGTGTTAAACCATCTTGCATGTCATTAGTACAGATATGTTTAAACCATCTTGGCATGTCATGTTACACAGATATGTGTTAAACCATCTTGGCATGTCATGTTATACCGATATGTGTTTAAACCATCTTGGGCACTGTTCATGTTATACAGATAGTGTTAAACCATCTTGCATGTCATGTTTACAGATATGTGTTAAACCATCTTGGTGTCATGTTATACGAATGTGGTTAAACCATCTTGGCATGTCATGTTATACAGATATGTGTTAAACCATCTTGGATGTCATGTTATACAGATATGTGTTAAACCATCTTGGCATGTCATGTTACACAGATATGTGTTAAACCTCTTGGCATGTCATGTTATACAGATATGTCTATGTTTAAACCATCTTGGCATGTCATGTTATACAGATATGTGTTATAAACCATTTGGCATGTCATGTTATACGATATGTGTTAAACCATCTTGGCAGTCCATGTTATACAGATATGTTTAAACCATCTTGGCATGTCATGTTATACAGATATGTGTAAACCATCTGGCATGTCATGTTATACAGATAGGTGTAAACCATCTTGGCATGTCATGTTACACAGATATGTGTTAAAACCATCTTGGCATGTCATGTTTACACAGATATGTGTTAAACCATCTTGGCATGTCATGTTAACAGATATGTGAAACCATCTTGGCATGTCATGTTATACGACTATGTGTTAAACCATCTTGGCATGTCATGTTATACAGCTATGTGTTTAAACCATCTTGGCATGTCATGTTATACAGATATGGTTTAAACCATCTTGGCATGTCATGTTATAACAGATATGTGTTAAACCATCTTGGCATGTCATGTTATACACGATAGTGTTTAACCATCTTGGCATGTCATGTTATACCGATATGTGTTAAACCATCTTGGCAGTCATGTTATACCGATATGTGTTAAACCATCTTGGCATGTCATGTTATAACGATATGTGTTAAACCATCTTGGCCATGTCAGTATACAGATATGTGTTAAACCATCTTGGCATGTCTGTTATACATATGTTTAAACCATCTTGGCAGTCATGTATACAGATATGTGTTAAACCCTTGGCATGTCATGTTATAACCGATATGTGTTTAACCATCCTGGCATGTCATGTATACACTATGTGTTAAACCATCTTGGCATGTCATGTTTATACACGATATTGTTGTTAAACCATCTTGGCATGTCATGTTATACAAGATTGTGTTAAACCATCTTGGCATGTCATCGTTATACAGATAGTGTTAAACCAACTTGCATGTCATGTTATACAGATATGTGTTAAACCATCTTGGCATGTCATGTTATACAGATATGTGTTTAACCATCTTGGCATGTATGTTACACCGATATGTGTTAAACCATCTTGGCTGTCATGTTATACCGATATGTGTTAAACCATCTTGGCATGTCATGTTATACCGATATGTGTTAAACCATCTTGGCATGTCATGTTATACCGATATGTGTTAAACCATCTTGGCATGTCATGTTATACCGATATGTGTTAAACCATCTTGGCATGTCATGTTATACCGATATGTGTTAACCATCTTGGCTGTCATGTTATACCGATATGTGTTAAACCATCTTGGCATGTCATGTTATACAGATATGTGTTAAACCATTGGCATGTCGTTTATACGATATGTGGTTAAACCATCTTGGCATGTCATGTTATACCGATATGTGTTAAACCATCTTGGCATGTCATGTTATACAGATATGTGTAAACCATCTGGCATGTCATGTTACAACAGATATGTGTTAAACCATCTTGGCATGTCATGTTATACAGATATGTGTTAACCACTTGGCATGTCATGTTACACGATATGTGTTAAACCATCTTGGCATGTCATGTTATACACGATATGTGTTAAACCATCTTGGCTGTCATGTTATACCGATATGTGTTAACCACTCTTGGCATGTCATGTTAACCGATATGTGTTAAACCATCTTGGCATGTCATGTTATACCGATATGTGTTAACCACTCTTGGCATGTCATGTTATACAGATATGTGTTAAACCATCTTGGCATGTCATGTTACACGATATGTGTTAAACCATCTTGGCATGTCAGTTTATACGATATGTGTTAAACCATCTTGGCATGTCATGTTATACAGATTGTGTTAAACCATCTGGGCATGATGATTTACAGATATGTGTTAAACCATCTTGGCATGTCATGTTATACGATATGTGTTAAACCATCTTGGCATGTCATGTTATACAGATATGTGTTAAACCATCTTGGCATGTCATGTAACAGATATGTGTTAAACCATCTTGGCAGTGTCATGTATACAGATATGTGTTAAACCATCTTGGCATGCATGTTACGTATGTTTAAACCATTTGATGTCATGTTATACAGATATGTGTTAAACCATCTTGGCATGTCATGTTATACACGATATGTGTTAAACCATCTTGGCATGTATGTCTTATACAGATATGTGTTAAACATCTTGGCATGTCGTTATAACACAGATATGTGTTAAACCATCTTGGCATGTCATGTTATACAGATATGTGTTAAACCATCTTGCATGTCATGTTATACAGATATGTGTTTAAACCATCTTGGCAGTCAATGTTACAGATATGTGTTAACCATCTGGCATGTCATGTTACACAGATATGTGTTAAACCATCTTGGCATGTCATGTATTATACCGATATGTGTTAAACCATCTTGGCATGTCATGTTTATACAGATATGTGTTTTGAAACCATCTTGGCAATGTCATGTTATACCAGATATGTGTTAAACCATCTTGGTCATGTCATGTTATACCGCATGTGGAAAACCATCTTGGCATGTCATGTTACTACAGATATGTGTTAACCATTGGGATGTCAGTGTTATACAGATATGTGTTAAAACCATCTGTGCATGTCATGTGTTACACAGATATGTGTTAAACCATCTTGGACATGTACACATTGGCCTGTCATAACAGATATTGTTTAAACCATCTTGGCATTCATGTTTACAGATATGTGTTAAACCATCTTGGCATGTCATGTTATAACGACTATGTGTTAAACCATCTTGGCCATGTTGTTATACAAACGATATGTGTTAACACCATCTTGGCATGTACATGTTATACCGTATGTGTTTAAAAACCATCTGGCATGTCATGTTTACACAGATATGGTGTTAAACATCTTGGCATGTCATGTTACACAGATATTGTTAACCATCTTGGCATGTCATGTTATACAGATATATGTGATTAAACCTCTGGCATGTCATGTGTTTCACAGATATGTGTTAAACCATATTGGCATGTTCGTTTACAGATATGTAAACCATCTTGGCATTTTGTCATGTTATTACAGGATAGTGTTAAACCATCTTGGCATGTCATGTATTACAGATATGTGGTTAAACCATCTTGGCATGTCATGTTATACCGATATGTGTTAAACCATCTTGGCATGTCATGTTAACAGTATGTGTTAAACATCTTGGCATGTCATGTATACACGATATGTGTTAAACCACCTTGGCATGTCTGTACACACGATATGTGTTAACCATCTGGCATGTCATTATACAGATATTGTGTTAAACCATCTTGGCATGATGTTTATATACCGATATGTGTTAAACCATCTTGGCATGTCATGTATACAGATATGTGTTAAACCATCTTGGCATGTCTGTATACGATATGTTGTTAAACCTCTTGGCATGTCATGTTATAACCGATATGTGTTAAACCATCTGGTGCATGTCATGTTATACAGATAGTTGTTAAACCATCTTGGCATGTCATGTTATACAGAATTGTGTTAAACCATCTTGGCATGTCATGTTATACACCGATATGTGGTAAACCATCTTGGCATGTCATGTTATACCGAGTATGTGTTTTAACCCATCTTGGGCATGTCAGTTATTACCGATATGTGTTAGTTAACCATCTTGGCAGTCATGTTATACAGATATGTGTTAAACCATCTTGGCATGTCATGTTATACCGATATGTGTAAACCATCTTGGCATGTCATGTTATACCGATATGTGTTAAACCATCTGGCATGTTATGTACACAGATATGTGTTAAAACCATCTGCTGGCATGTACATGTTATACAGATATGTGTTAAACCATCTTGCATGTCATGTTAACAGATATGTGTTACACCATCCTTGGATGTCATGTTTACAGTATGTTTAACATCTTGGCATGTCAGTTATACAGATATGTGTTAAACCACTTGGCATGTCATGTTACACGATAGGGTTAGAACCATCTTGGCACATGTCATGTATACCGATATGTGGAAACCATCTTGGCATGTATGTTATACAGATTGTGTTAAACCATCTGGCATGTCAGTGTATACAGATATGTAGAAACATCTTGGCATGTCAAGTATACAGATATGTTATGTTAAAACCATCTTGGATGTCATGTTACACCGATATGGTAACATGGATCATGTTTTTTAACCGAAATTGTTTAAACCATCTTGGCATGTCATGTTATACCGATATGTGTTAAACCATCTTGGCATGTCATGTTATAACCGATATGTGTTAAACCATCTTGGCATGTCATGTTATACAGATATGTGTTAAACCAATCTGGGCATGTCATGTATACCGATATGTGTTAAACCATCTTGGCATGTCATGTTATACCGATATGTGTTAAACCATCTTGGATGTCATGTATACAGATATGTGTTAAACCATCTTGGCATGTCATGTTATACAGATATTGTTTAAACATCTTGGCATGTCATGTTATACCGATATGTGTTAAACCCATCTTGGCATGTCATGTTATACAGATATGTGTTAAAACCATCTTGGCTGTCATTGTTATTAACAGATATGTGTTAAAAACCATCTTGGCATGTCATGTTATACAGATAGTGTGTTAAACCATCTTGGCATGTCATGTTATCACGATATGTGTTAAACCATCTTGGCATGTCATGTTATACCGATATGTGTTAAACCTTTGGCATGTCATGTTATACGATTGTTTTGTTAAACCATCTTGGCATGTCATGTTTATAACAGATATGGTTATAAACCATCTTGGCATGTCATGTATAAAGATATGTGTTTAAACCATCTTGGCATGTCATGTTATACAGATAGTGTTAAACCTCTTGCTGTCATGTTATCCGAATGTGTTAAACCATCTTGGCATGTCATGTTATTACGATATGTGTTAAACCTCTTGGCATGTTCATGTTATACCGATATGTGTTTAACCATCTTGGCATGTCATGTTTATCACAGATATGTGTTAAACCATCTTGGCATGTCAGTTATACAGATATGTGTTAAAAACCATCTTGGCTGTCATTGTATACATATGTGTTTAACCATCTTGGCATGTCATGTTATACCAGATAGTGTTAAAACATGCTTGGTTTTTGATGTCATGATACAGATATTGTGTTAACATCTGGCATGTCATGTTATACCGATATGTGTAAACCATCTTGGCATGTCATGTTTACAGTATGTGTTAAAACCATCTTGGAATGCCATGTTATACAGATATGTGTTAAACCATCTTGAATGTATGTTTACAGATATGTGTTTAAACCATCTTGGCATGTCATTGTATACAGATATGTGTTAACCCATCTTGGCATGTCATGTTATACAGATATGTTAAACCCTCTTGGCATGTCATGTTATACAGATATGTGTTTAAACATCTTGGCTGATCAGTTATACAGATATGTTTAAACAATCTTGGCATGTCATGTTATACGATGTGTTAAACCAATTGAGTTCATGTTTTTATAAGATATGTGTTAAACCATACTTGGCATGTCATGTTATACAGATATGTATTAAACCATCTTGGCATGTCATGTTATACAGAATTGTTAAACCATCTTGGCATGTATGTTACACGATATGTTTAACCACTCTTGGCATGTCATGTTATACCGATATGTATAAACCATCTTGGCATGTCATGGTATACAGATCTATGTTGATATAAACCATACTGGTGTATGTCATGTTATACAGATAGTGTTTTAAAACCATCTTGGCATGTCATGTTACTACGATATGATTTTAAACCATCTTGGCATGTCATGTTATACGATATGTGGTTAAACCATTTGGGCATGTCATGCGTTATACAGATATGTGTTAAACCATCTTGGCATGTCATGTTATACAGATATGTGTTAATTAAACCATCTTGGCATGTTCATGTATACAGATATGGTTAAACCATCTGGCATGTCATGTTATACCGATATGTGTTAAACCATCTTGGCATGTCATGTTATACAGATATGTTTTAACCATTTGGGCATGTCATGTTATACAGATATGTGTTAAACCATCTTGGCATGTCATGTTATACAGATATTTTTAAAACCACATCTTGGATGTCATGTTATACAGATATGTGTTAAACCATCCTTGGCATGTCATGTTATACAGATATGGTGTTTTAAACACATCTGGCATGTCATGTTATACAGTTTATGTATTAAACCATCTTGCATGTCATGTTACCAGATATGTGTTAAACCATCTTGGCATGTCATGTTATAACAGATATGGTTTAAACCATCTGGTTATGTTTATACAGATATGTGTTAAACCATCTTGGCATGTCATGTTATACAGATATGTGTTAAAACATCTTGGAATGTTCATGTTATACAGATATGTTGTTAAACCATCTTGGCATGTCATGTTATACCGATATATGGTTAAACCATCTTGGCATGTCATGTTATACAGATATGTTAAACCACTTGGCATGTCATGTATACAGATATGTTAAACCATCTTGGCATGTCAGTTATCAGATCATGTAAACTCTTGGATGTATGTTATACGTATGTGTTTGTTACCCATCTTGGCATGTCATGTTATACAGATATGTGTTAAACCATCTTGGCATGTCATGTTACTACAGATATGTGTTAAACCATCTTGGCATGTCATGTTACGATATGTGTTAAACCATCTTGGCATGTCATGTGATCACGATAGTGTTAAAAACATCTTGTGCATGTCATGTATACAGATATGTGTTAAACATCTTGGCATGTCATGTTATACGATATGTGTTAAACCCTCTTGGCATGTCAGTTATACCGATATGTGTTAAACCATCTGGATATGTCATGTTTTACAGATTTGTGTTAAACCATCTTGGCATGTAATCGTTATCAGATATGTGTTTAAACCATCTTTGGCATGTCATGTTATACGCGATATGTGTTAAACCATCTTGGCATGTATGTTATACACGATATGTGTTAAACCATCTTGGAATGTCATGTGTATAACGATATGTGTTAAACCATCTTGGCATGTCATGTTATACAGATGTGTTAAAACCATCTGGCATGTCATGTTATACCGATATGTGTAAACATCTTGGATGTCATGTTACAATATGTGTTAAACCATCTTGGCATGTCATGTTATACAGATATGTTTAAACCATCTTGGCATGTCATGTTATCACCAGATATGTTGTTAAACCATATTGGCATGTCATGTTATACAGATATGTTTAAACCATCTTGGCATGTCATGTTATAACAGATATTGTGTTAACACATCTTGGCATGTCATGTTATACAGAATGTTTAAACCATCTTGGCATGTCATGTTATACAGATATGGTGTTAACATCTTGGCATGTCATGTTATACCTGATTATGATGTTATAAACCCTCTTGGCATGTCATGTTATACAGATATGTGTTAAACCATCTGGCATGTCAGTTATACAGTATTGTGTTTAACATCTTGATGTCATGTTATACAGATATGTGTAAACCATCTTGGCATGTCATGTTATACACGATATGTGTTTAAACCATCTTGCATGTCAGTTATAAGCATGTATTAAACCATTGGCAGTCATTTACAGATATGTGTTAACATCTTGGCATGTCATGTCATGTTATAACGATATGTGTTTAAAACCATCTTGGCATGTCATGTTACAGATATGTGTAAACCATCTTGGCATGTCATGTTATACAGATATGTGTAAACCAATTTGGCATGTCATGTTATTACAGATATGTGTTAAACATCTTGGCATGTCATGTTATACAGATATGTGTTATTAAACCATCTTTGCATGTCATGTTATACCAGATTTGTGTTTAACCATCTTGGATGTCATGTTATACAGATTGTGTTAAACCATCTTGGCATGTCTGTTATACAGATATGTGTTTAACCATCTTGGATGTCATGTTATACAGAATGTTGTAAACCATCTTGGCAGTCATGTTATACAGATATGTGTAAACCATCTTGGCATGTCATGTGCCTATACACGATATGTGTAAACCATCTTGGCATGTCGCTGTATACAGATATGTGGTAAACCATCTTGGCATGTCATGTTAACAAGATAGTGTTAAACCATCTTGGCCATGTCCATGTTGTTCATCATGTTATACAGATATGAGGTGTTAAACCATCTTGGCATGTCAGTTTATTACAGTATGATGTTAAACCCTCTTGGCCTGTCTATGTATTACAGATAGTGTTACACCATCTTGGCAGTCATGTATACACGATATTGTGTATAAACCATCTTGGCATGTCAATGTTACACCGATATGGGTAAACCATTTGGCATGTCATGTTATACCAGATGTGTTAAACCCTCTTGGCATGTCATGTTATACAGATATGTGTTAAACCATCTTGCATGTCAGTTATACAGATGTGTTAAACCACTTGGCATGTCATGATGTTTATACCGATATGTGTTAAACCACTTGCATGTCATGTTATACAGATTGTTTAACCATCTGGCATGTCATGTTATACCGATATGTGTTAAACCATCTTGGCATGTCATGTTATACCGATAGTGTTAAACCATCTTGGCATGTCATGTTTATACGATTGTTTAAACCATTTGGCATGTCATGTTTACAGATATGTGTTAAACCATCTTCGGCAGTCATGTATACGATATGTATTAACCATCTTGGCATGTTATGTTATACAGATATGTGGTTAAACCATCTTGCATGTCATGTTAAAGATATGTAAACAGTTCAACAGTACCATCTTGGCATGTCATGTTATACAGATATGTTTTAAACCATCTTGGCATGATTCTTTGGTTGTTTACCAGATATGTGTTACACAACCAATCTGGGCATGTCATGTTAACAGATATGTGTTAAACCATCTTGGGCATGTCATGTATACAGATATGTGTTTAAACCATCTTGGCATGTAATGTTATACCGATATGTGTTTAGTAACCATCTCTGGCATGTCATGTTAACCAGATATGCTGTTAAACCATTTGGCATGTCATGTTATACAGATAGTGTTTAAACCATCTTGGCATGTCATGTTATACAGATATGTTGGCTTAAACACCTACTTGGCATGTCATGTTATACCGATATGTGTTAAACCATCTTGGCATGTCATGTACCGATATGGGTTAACCATCCTTGGCCATGTCATGTTATACACGTTATGTGTTAAACCCATCTTGGCATTGTCATGTTATACAGATATGTGTTAAACCACCTTGGATGTCAGTTACAACGAATGTGTTAAACCAACTTGGCATGTCATGTTACACCGATATGTGTTAAACCCATCTTGGCATGTCATGTTATACGATATGTGTTAAACCACTTGGCATGTCATGTTTACACCGATATGTGTTAAAAACCATTTGGCATGTCATGTTATACGATATGTGTTAAACCACTTGGCATGTCATGTTATACCGATATGTGTTTAAACCACTTGCATGTCATGTTACACGATATGTGTTAAACCATATTGGAATGTCAATGTTATACCGATATGTGTTAAAACCATCATTTGGCATGTCATGTTATACAGATATGTGTTAAACCATCTTGGCATGTCATGATACAAGATATGTGTTTAAAACCATCTGGATGTCATGTTATACAGATATGTGTTAAACCATTGGCATGTCATGTATTATCAGATATGTGTAAACCATCTTGGCATGTCATGTTATACAGATATGTGTTTTAAACCATCTTGGCATGTCATGTTATACGATATGTGATTTGAAACCATCTTGGCCATGTCATGTTATACAGATATGTGTTAAACCATCTTGGCATGTCATGTTATACAGATATGTGTTAAACCATCTTGGCATGTCATGTTATACCGATAGTGGTTATTAAACCATCTTGGCATGTCATGTTATACAGCTATGTGTTAAAACCTCTTGGCGATGCATGTTATACAGTATGTGTTAAACCATCTTGGCAATGTCATGTTTACAGATATGTGTTAAAACCATCTTGGCATGTCATGTTATACAGATATGTGTTAAACCATCTTGGCACTGTCATGTTACACAGAATGTGTTAAACCATCTTGGCATGTCATGTTATACGATATGTGTTAAACCATCTTGGCATGTCATGTTATCAGATATGTGTTTTAAACCATCTTGGCATGTCATGTTATACACCGATATGTGTTAAACCATCTTGGCATTCATGTTATACCAGATATGTGGTAAACCATCTTGGCATGTCAGTTACACAGCAGATATGTGTTAAACCATCTTGGCATGTTCATGTTATATCAGATATGTGTTAAACCATCTTGGCATGTCATGTATACACAGATATGTGTTAAACATCTTGGCATGTCATGTTATACAGATATGTTTAAACCATCTTGGCATGTCATGTTATACAGATATGTGTTAAACCATCTTGGCATGTCATGTTATACAGATAGGTATTTAAACCATCTTGGCATGTCATGTATACAGATATGTGGTTAAACCATGCTTGGCGTTCGTTATACCGATATGTGTTAAACCATCTTGGCATGTCATGTTAACACGATATGTGTTAAAACCACTTGGCATGTCATGTATACAAGATAGTGTTAAACCATCATTGGCATGTCATGTATACAGATATGTGTTAAACCATCTTGGCATGTCAGTTAACCGATATGTGTTAAACCATCTTGGCATGTCATGTATACTCTCAGATATGTGTTAAACCATCTTGGCATTGTATGTTATACAGATATGTGTTAAACCATCTTGGATGTCATGTTTGTTATACCAGATTATGTGTTAACCCTCTTGGCATGTCATGTTATACCGATTGTGTTTAAACCATCTTGGCATGTCATGTTTACAGATATGTGTAAACATCTTGAATGCATGTACACAGTATATGGTAAACCATCTTGGCATGAATTTACACAGATATGTGTTTAAACC
Source organism: Hymenochirus boettgeri (assembly GCA_019447015.1). Classification (NCBI taxonomy): domain Eukaryota; kingdom Metazoa; phylum Chordata; class Amphibia; order Anura; family Pipidae; genus Hymenochirus; species Hymenochirus boettgeri. Next base: position 23,471 of record JAACNH010001999.1, read on the forward strand.
ATCTTGGCATGTCATGTATAAAGATATGTGTTAAACCATTTGGCATGTCATGTTATACAGATATGTGTTAAACCATCTTGACGAATGTCATGTTATACAGATATGTGTTAAACCATCTTGGATATGTCATTGTTATACAGATATGTGTTAAACCATCTTGGCATGTCATGTATACCGTTGTGTTAAACCATCTTGGCATGTCATGGTATACGATATGTGTTAAACCATCTTGGCATGTCATGTATACAGATATGTGTTAAAACCATCTTGGATGTCATGTTAAAGATATGTGTTAAACCATCTTGGCATGTCATGTATACACAGATATGTGTTAAACATCTGGCATGTCATGTTACTACGATATGTGTTAAAACCATCTTGCATGTTCATGTTATACAGATATGTGTAAACCATCTGGCATGTCATGTTATACCGATATGTGTTAAACCACTTGGCATGTCATGTTATACCGATAGTGGTTTAAACCAATCTTGGCATGTCATGTTATACAAGTATGTGTTTAAACCATCTTGGCATGTCATGTTATACAGATATGTGTTAAACCATCTTGGCATGTCATGTTAACAGATATGTGTTAAACCATCTTGGCATGTCATGTTATACCGATATGTATAACCATCTTGGCATGTCATGTTATACAGATATGGTTTAAACCATTTGCATGTATGTTATACAGATGATGTATTAAACCATTTGGCATGTCCTGTATACAGATGTGTTAAACCATTGGCATGTCATGTTATCGATATGTGTTAAACCATTTGGCATGTCATGTTATTACCGATATGTGTTAAACCATCTTGGCATGTATGTTAACAGATAGTGTTAAACCATCTTGGCATGTCATGTTACACAGATAGGTTAAACCATTATTGGCATGTCATGATTCACAGATATGTGTTAAACCATCTTGGCATGTCATGTTATACAGATATGTGTTAAACCATCTTGGCATGTGTTATACAGATATGTGTTAAACCATTTGGCATGTCATGTTATAACAGATATGTGGTTAAACCATCTGGCATGCATGTTACTACCAGATATGTGTTAAACCATCTTGGCATGTCATGTATACAGATATGTGTTAAAACCACTTGGCATGTCATGTTATACCGATATGTGTTTAAACCATCTGGCACGTCATGTCTTGTATACCGATATGTGTTAAACCATCTTGGCATGTCATGTTATACAGATATGTGTTAAACCATCTTGGCATGTCGCTAGTTATTACAGATATGTGTTAAACCATCTGGCATGTCATGTTATACAGATATGTGTTAAAAACATCTGGCATGTATTGTATACAGATATGTGTAAACCATCTTGGCAATGTCATGTTATACAGATATGTGTTTAAACCATCTTGCATGTCATGTATACCAGATATGTGTTAAACCATCTTGGCATGTCATGTTTACCAAGATATGTGTTAAACCATCTTGGCATGTCAGTGTTATACCGATATGTGTTAAACCATCTTGGCATTGTCATGTTATACCGATATGTGTTTAAACCATCTTGGCATGTCATGTTATACAGATAGTGGTTAAACCATCTTGGCATGTCATGTTATCGAATGTGTTAAACCATCTTGGCATGTCATGTTATAAGAATGATGTGTTAAACCATCTGGCATGTCATGTTACACGATATGTGTTAAACCATCTGGCATGTCATGTTATACAGATTGTGTTAAACCATTTGGCATGTCATGTTATACCGATATGTGTTAAACCATCTTGGCAGTCATGTTATACCGATAGGTGTTAAACCATCTTGGCATGTATGTTATACAGATATGTGTTAAAACCATCTTGGCATGTCATGTTATACAGATATGTGTTAAACCATTTGGCATGTCATGTTATACAGATATGTGTTAAAACCATCATTGGTAGTATGTTATACAGATATGTGTTAAACCATCGTGCATGTCATGTTATACCATATGTGGTAAACCATATTTGGCATGTCATGTTATACCGATATGTGTTAAACCATCTTGGCATGTCATGTTATACGAATATGTGTTTTAAACCATCTTGGATTGTCATGTTATACCAGATGTGTTAAACCATCTTGGCATGTCATGTTTATACAGATATGTGTTAAACCATCTTGGCAAGTCATGTTATACGAGATGTTGTTAAACCATCTTGGATGTCATGTTATACAGATATGTGTTAAACCATCTTGGCATGTCATGGTATACAAGATATGTATTAAACCATTGTGGCATGGTCATTGTTATACAGATATGTAGTTAAACCATCTTGGCATGTCATGTTATACAGATATTATGTGTTTTAAACCATCTGGCATGTCATGTTATACCGATGTGTTAAAACCATCTTGGCATGCATGTTATACAGATATGTGTTAACCATCTTGGCATGTCATGTTATACAGATATGTTTAAACCATCTGCTGTCATGTTATAAGATATGTGTTAAACCATCTTGGCATGTCATGTTATACGATATGTGTTAAACCATCTTGGCATGTCATGTTTACAGATATGTGTAAACCATCTTGGCAGTCATTGTTATCAGATATGTGTTTAAACCATCTTGGCATGTCATGTTAACAGATATGTATTAACCATCTTGGCATGTCATGTTATACGATATGTGTTAAACCATCTTGGCATGTCATGTTATACAGATATGTGTTAAACCATCTTGGCATGTCATGTTTACCGATATGTTTAAACCATCTTGGCATGTCATTATACAGATATGTTAAACCATCTTGGTATGTCCATGTATAACAGATATGTGTTAAACCATCTTGGCATGTCAGTTATACAGATATGTTTAAACCATCTTGGCATGTTCATGTTATACAGATATGTGTTAACCCTCTTGGCATGTCATGTTATACAGATATGTGTTAAACCATCTTTGGCATGTTACATGTTATACAGATATGTGTTAAACCATCTGGCATGTCATGTTATACAGATATGTGTTAAAACATCTTGGCATGTCATGTTATACCGATATGTCGGTTAACAATCTTGGCATGTCATGTTTACCAGATATGTTAAACCATTTGGCATGTCATGTTATCAAGATATGTGTTTTTAAAACCATCTTGGCATGTCATGTTACACAGATATGTATTAAACCATATTGGCATGTCATTGTTATACAGATATGTTTTAAACCATCTTGGCATGTAGTTATACAGATATGTGTTAACCATCTTGGCATGTCATGTTATACAGCTGTATTAAACCATCTTGGCATGTCATTGTTATCACAGATATGGGTTTAAACCATCTTGGCATGTCATGTTATACAAGAATTGTGTTAAACCATGGCATGTAGTATATACCGATATGTGTTAAACATCGGCATGTCATGTTATACAGATATGTGTTAAAACCATCTTGGCATCGTCATGTTACTACAGATATGTGTAAACCATATTGGATGTCATGTTAGACGAGATTGTGTTAAACCACATCTTGGCATGTCATGGATATTTCAGTTATGTATTAAACCATCTTGGCATGTCATGTTATACAGATATGTTTAAACCATTTGGCATGTCATGTTAACCGATATGTGTAAACCATCTTGGCATGTCATGTGTTATAACGATATGTGTTAAACATTTGGCATGTCATGTATACAGATATGTGTTAAACCATCTTGGCATGTCATGTTACGATGTTTAACCATCTGGCATTTATACCGATATGTGTTAAACCATCTTGGCTGATGTTATCCACGATATGTGTTAAACCATCTTGGCATGTCATGTTATACAGAATGTGTTAAACCATCTTGGCATGTCATGTTTATACCGATATGTGTTAAACCATTTGGCATGTCTGTTATACGATAGTGTTAAACCATCTTGGTATGTCATGTTATAAGAATGTGTTAACCATCCTTGGCATGTCATGTTTACCGATTGTGTTAAACCATTTGGCATGTATGTTATACAGATATGTGTTAAACCATTGGCATGTCATGTTTACAGATATGTGTTAAACCATCTTGGATGTCATGTTATACAGATATGTGTTAAACCATCTGGCATGTTCATGTTATACACGATATGTGTTTAAACCATACTTGGCATGTCATGTTATACGATATGTGTTAAACCATCTTGGACATGTATGTTATACAGATATGTGTTAAACCATCTGTGGCTGTCATGTTATACAGATATGTTTAAACCATCTGGCATGTCATGTTATACAGATATGTGTTTTAAACCTCTTGGCATGTCATGTTACAGATATGTGTTAAACCATTCTTGCATGTCATGTTATACAGATTGTGTTTTAAACCATCTTGGCATGTCATGTTATACAGATATGTGTTAACCATCTTGGCATGTCATGTTATACAGATATGTGATTAACACCATCTTGGCCTATGTCATGTTATACCAGATATGTGTTAAACCACTGCATGTCGTGTACGTGTTACATTGCTGTCATGTTATACAGATATGTGTTTAAACCATCTTGCATGTCTGTATACAGATATGTGTTAAACCATTGGCATGTCATGTAACAGTATGTATTAAACCATCTTGGCATGTCATGTTATACAGATATGGTTAAACCACCTCCCCTTGGCATGTCATGTTATACAGATATGTGTTAAACCATCTTGGCACATGTTCATGCTCTACGATATGTTTAAACCACTTGGCATGTCATGTTATACAGATATGTGTTAAACCATCTTGGCATGTCATGTATACAGATATGTGTTAAACCTCTTGGCATGTCATGTTATACCGATATGTATTAAACCAATTCATTGGCATGTCATGTTTATACACGAATATTGTTAAACCATCTTGGCATCGTATGTTATACAGATAGTGTTAAACCATCTTGGCATGTCATGTTATACGATATGTGTGAACCATTTGATGTATGATTACAGATATGTGTTAAACATCTTGGCATGTCATGTTATACAGATATGTGTTAAACCACTTGGGCATGTCATGTTATACAGATATGTTTAAACCATCTTGGCATGTCATGTTATACAGATATTGTGGTATTTTAAAACCATCTTGGCATGTCATGTTATACACGATATGGTTAAACCATCTTGGCATGGCATGTTATACGATATGTGTTTAAACCATCTTGGCATTTGTCATGTTATACAGATATGTGTTAAACCATCTTGGCATGTCATGTATACAGATATGTGTTAAACATCTTGGCATGATGTAACAGATATGTGTTAAACACATTTGGCATGTCATGTTATACAGATATGTGTTAAAACCATCTGGCATGTCATGTTATACACGATATGTGTTAAAACCATCTTGGCATGTCATGTTATACAGATATGTTTAAACCATCTTGGCATGTCATGTTATACAGATATGTGTTAAAACCATCTTGGGCATGTCATGTTATAACCGATATGTGTTAAACTTTGGCATGTATGTTATACAGATATGTTTTAAACCATCTTGGCATGTCATGTTATACAGATATGTATTAAACCATCTTGGCATGTCATGTTACACAGATATGTGTTAAAACCATCTTGGCATGTATGTTATACAGATATGTATTAAACCATTTGGCATGTCATTGTATACGATATGTGTTAAACCATCTTGGCATGTCTGTATACAGATATGTGTTAAACCATCTTGGCATGTCATGTTTATACCGATATGTGTAAACCATCTTGGCATGTCATGTTAACAGATATGTATTAAACCATCTTGGCATGTCATAGTTACTACAGATAGTGTTAAAACCTCTTGGCATGTCATGTTTATACAGATATGGTTAAACCATCTTGGCATGTCATGTTATACCGATATGTGTTAAACCATCTTGGCATGTCAGTTATCAGATATGTTAAACCATCTTGGCTGTCATGTTATACCAGATATGTGTTAAACCATCTTGGCATGTCATGTTATAGATAGTGTATTAAACCATCTGGCATGTCTGTGTTACAAAGATATGTGTTAAACCATCTTGGCATGTCATGTTATAAGATATGTGTTAAACCATCTTGGCATGGTCATGTATACAGATATGTATTAAAAACCATCTGGCAATGTCATGTTTATATACGATAGTGTATAAATCCATCTTGGCATGCTCATGTTATACAGATATGTATTAAACCATCTTGGCATGTCATGTTTATACGATATGTTATTAAACCATCTTGGCATGTCATGTTATACAGATATGTAAAAGGTTCCTGGGTTTTGGTATTGTAACTGGCGACCAGTAAATTGGGGAATCCCAGGACACTTTATATTTCCCTCTGGTATAGACACGTTTTGCATTCTGGGAAATTCTTGAGTTGCTAAATGTGGAATGTAGCCTTGAACCTCAGAACTAGGAAAGTGTTAAAATAACTCTGTGCTAACGCTGCTTGTACATAGACTTGTTCAAAACTGTTGCGTTTCGTTCCATTTGCGAATTTGTTTGAAAGTTCGAAAATTCGAGTTTCAATTTTCGAAAATCGTCTAGTTCCGATTTTCACCGGGTTCGGTGAAATTCTATTCGAACCCACATTACATCTCTACTTGTAGACCTGTTGATAGTCTCCCCTGACGTGGGTTGTTATTATGGGATGAAGAATAAAACAATCCCTGAGATCATTGCTCCACATACACATTGGGTTATTCAATAAAAGTTCTTATCGTTAAAAATGGTGCTAATTTTGCCCCAACCAATCAGATGTTAGCTTTCAAATGGTAAATAAGATCTGATTGGTTGGGGCAAAATTAGCACCTTTTTAAACGATAAGAAGTTTTATTGAATCTCCCTGATAGACTTTAAGAATTAATCCAGACTAGAATCTTAAGCACACACTGGAATTCCCAGAATCCTTGGAGGTCAGTGGGCTTTTCATTGATGTATCTGACAAACATTGATTAGCAGTTGTCTGATTAGGTCCGGCTTATTTCGTAATCCATCCTGTATCTGATACTGAGTTGATTGCACCGTCTGATACGCAGAGAGTGATCCTCAGTGCACAAAGTAAGATGTTTCCAAGATAGAAAGAAACATTGGATGGCCGCCTCATCCAGCTGGCCATGTTGCAGTCAGTTGCCACATGTTTGTCACCTGTTGGAAGGATATTCATAAGACCCAAAACACACTCTCCATTCATCAACATTAGCAACTGAGGGGATCATCAGATGTGGCCTCTAGCAATGAATAGATTTTGGGTTCTATGAATCGGGCCACGTGGGGAAGTTATTCCTAAAAACAACCATGGCTACGATCCCACGTTCCCGAAACAGAACCTACTCATGTGTCACATGATAATAAAACATCTCTAGATTCCTATTAGTGTTGGGTTGTCGCAGGGTTCTGTCCTTTGGACCACATGCTGTTCGCCTCAGTCTATTAATCCTCTCCAGGAGAGAAAGTCATCAGCTCATTTGGTTTTAATAACCATCTGTACGCCAATGATACGCAAATCTACTTTCCATATACATATTTGATATATTTTGTATAAGTTGTATATTTTGTGTTGTACCTAATATAAGTCAGTGCTGGTAAGGTAATACATATACAACCTTTCCTATATGTAATATCTATACGTTGTAATATAATTAATATCATATACATATACACCTTTCCTATATGTAATATCCTATACGTATAATATAATAATATCATATACATTACAACCGTCCTAGAGTAATATTCCGATACATATAATTAAATATGGTAATGTTACACCCCCGTGGCCGAGAGGAAGACCTATACGTATAATATAATATCATATACATATATCACCTCTTTCCTATATGTAATATCCGATACATATAATATAATATCATATACATGTACACCTTTCCTATAGGTAAGATCCTATACGTATAATATAATATCATATACATGTACACCGTTCCTCCTATATGTAATATCCTATACGTATAATATAAGAATCATCATACATGATACACCGTTTCCTATATGTAAATCTATACGTTAAGATAATAATATCATATACAGTACACCTTTCCTTATGTAATATCCTATAAGATTAATATATTATCATATCATGTACATCCTTTCATGATATTAATATCATATACGTATATTATAATATCATATCCATGTACACCTTTTCCTATATGTAAGCTCCTATACATAGAATATAATTATCATAGACATGTTACACCGGTCATATAGGTAATAGCCTAGACGTAGATAATGAATAGCATATAAATATACCCGGTACGAGAGGGGAATAGCAGATACAGAGAAGAGAAGAGTCCCGTAGTAGAATGGTACAGCCTTTCCTCTATGTAATCTATACGTTCTTAATGATAAGAGCATGGACAGGGACCACCGGGCCAGAGGAAGTGGAGCCGTATGACGGAGAAGAGAAGAGCCAGATACATAGACACCGGGCCGAGATGGAAGGAGGCCGTAGACTGAGAGAAGAGAGGATGAGACAGAGACACCGGGGCGATGAGGGAAGAGACGAGACATAAGAGAATAGCAGAGAAGGAACGACACCGTCCGATATGTAATATCCTATACGTATAATATAATATCATATACATATACACCTTTCCTATATGTAATATCCTATACATATAATTAGAATAATAGCTATAAATGTAACCTTTCCGATGAGGGAATATCCGAGACATAGAAGTAGTAAGAAGACATATACATGCTACACTTTCCTATTGTAATATCCTATAACGTAAATATAAGATCATAGCATGGACACCTTTCCTATATGTAATGATCTATACATATAATATAAGAATATCAGATACATGTAACACACCTTTTCCTATATGTAAAGCCTATTCACCTATAATATAATAATATCATATTGACATATACACCTTTCCTATACTGTAATATCCTACGTCTAATATAATAATATCCTTATGACATGAACACCTTCCTATTTATGTATATCCGATCAAGAATTAAGAATAGTCATTTATACAGATCAGCACGGTGCCGTATAGGTAAAGCTATACTAATAATATAATATCATATACATGTACACCTTTCCTATATGTAATATCCTATACGTATAATATAAAAGATCATTTATACATATAACCGTTCCTATATGTAATATCCTATACGGTATAACGATAATAAATATCATATACATTGTACACTTCCTATAGGTAATATCCTATCATAGTAAGTATAAACATATCTATACAGATACACCCGGTCCTATATGGAAGAGCTATGCAGGAGAAGATAAGAGCAGATGACAGAGAAACCTGCCTAGAGGAAAGAGCCCTATCGGAGAAGAGAACGAGCAGAGGACATTAGACAACCGGGCCGAATGTAAATACTATACGTATAATATAATTATCATATTACATGTACACCTTTCTCTATGTAATATCCGATTACAATAATATAATAATATCATATACATGTACACCTTTCCTATATGTAATACTTCCTATACCTGTTATAATTAATATCATATAATATACACGCTTCCTATATGTAAGTATCATATAAGTTTATAATTATATATCATATACTATAACCTTTCCTATATGTAATATCTATACGGATAATAGAAGATCAGATACATGGAAACCTTTCTCTATATTAATATCCTAGACATATGAAAGATAAGAATGAGCAATACATGTACACCGTTCCGAGATGGAATATCCGATAGTATAATAGACGACATATTACACTACGACAGAGACAGTGCCGAGAGGGAAGTAGCTAGAGATTAGAAGCCGAATAAGAGAAGAGTACATAGCAACCTGTCCAGAGGGAAGAGTCCGAGGAACAGAGAAGCACGTAATAATAGTTCATATACAGGGACACCTTTCCTAGAGGGAATCCTATACCAATAATATAATAAGTATCATATACAGAAACTTTCTATATGTAATATCCTATACATTATAATATAATTATATTCATATTACATGTACACTGTCCTATATGAATATCCTATACCCCCACCTCATGGTTTAGATCCATAAAAACTCAGTGCAACTCCTATGAAGATAAACATATTAATGTTTATATATAGAGGAAAAGGATATAAATACAGTATATAGATATATATGTCATAATAATTGTACAGCTTTTGTATTATAACATTGTACAGTGCTGCATCCTAAATAACAAAACATATACATGCATATATACAAACAAATGGAACCTGGGAATGAGAAATCATCCAGTAGGATAATGGGGATTGAAGAAGAAAGCAATGCTAGAATATATCCCATGATTAAAGAGAGAATTCCCTGCAGTAGGTCTAATAGAATGTCTGGGTCAACCCTTAGCAAGACATTGAAATGAGCCCATGTTTACCCCACACATACAATTACCCAGTAGGGCTCTAGATCTATGTCCCATATGGCAAAAAAATGTTATGCACCCAGGTATGTGAATGGTTGATAACCTGAAGGTTGTTATGATCTGAATAATTACATAGAATTAGTGTTTGTTTTCTGTTGTACAGAATAAACTTAAAGGGAGAGAAGGAAACTATAAAATCTCCAGCTGTGTGATAGGAATGGGTCTGTCTCTCCATCCTTCTAATAACATGTGTCTTTATACTGTACAGTAAAATGTTACTCTACTAATTACAAACTAATACTGACAAGTATCCTCCAGCCCAAAACCAAACACAACATGTTATTTCTCCTTTCTAACCTGCATGGTGTTTCCAATTACACGGTGTATTACATAGACATGTCTCTAGTTCTAGTGAAGATCACCTACACTGTGTATTAATAAATGTGTCTATAGTTCTAGTGATAGATCCACCTACACTGTGTATTAATAAATGTGTCTATAGTTCTAGTGATAGATCTACCTACACTGTGTAATGATGAATGTGTCTAAAGTTCTAGTGATAGATCCACCTACACTGTGTATTGATGAATCTGTCTATAGTTCTAGTGATAGATCCACCTACACTATAGTTCTAGTGTGTTTATTATCATAACTACATTAATGTGTTTATTATCGTAAGTACAGTAATGTGTTTATTATCATAACTACAGTAATGTGTTTATTACCATAACTACGGTAATGTGTTTATTATCATAACTACGGTAATGTGTTTTTTATCATAACTACGGTAATGTGTTTATTACCATAAATACGGTAATGTGTTTATTACCATAACTACAGTAATGTGTTTATTACCATAACTACAGTAATGTGTTCTAGTACAGAACTACGGTAAAGTGTTTTATTATCTATAATACGGTAATGTGGATTTATATCATAACTTATGGTAATGTGTTTATTATCATAACTAAGGTAATGTGTTTATTATCAGGACTTACAGCAGTAATGTGTTAGTACCAAACTACGGTAATGTGTCTATTAGTATACCACTTATCAGGTACTTGTTTATTACCCTAACTACAGTAATGGTGTTTCTTACCATAACTATGGAAAGTGTTTATATCATACACTACAGTAATGGGTTATTACCATAACTACGGTAATGTGTTTATTATTAGTTACAATAAACTACAGAATGTGTTGTATTACCATAACTACGGGTAATGTGTTTATTACCAAACTACAGTAAGGTGTTTATTACCATAACTAATGGTCATGTGTTATTACAATAACTTACGTAATGTGTTTATACCATAACTACGGTAATGTGTTATTACCATAACTACGAGTAATGTGTTTCATTACCATAACTACAGAATGTGTTTATTACATAACACTACGGTACAGGTAATGTGTTTATTACCATAACTGCATAGAATGTGTTTATTACCATAACTACGGGTATATGTGTTTATACCATAACTATGGTAGTGTGTTTATTATCATAACTACAGTAAGGGGTTGATTACCATAACTACAGTAATCGGTTTGATTACCATTAACTAAGTAATGTGTTTATTACCATAACTACAGTAATGTGTTTATGACCATAGAACGACGGTACTGGTTTATGACAATAACTACAGTATGTTTTTGACAAGAACTATAGAATGGGTTTATTACCATAACTACGGTCTTAATATAGTATTACATAGAATTCGGTAATGTTTTATACCATAACTAAATACGGTAATGTGTTTAATTACACAGTGAACTACGTAATGTGTTTATTTACCCATAAAAAAAACTACCGTTAATGTGTTTATTACCATAACTGCAGTAATGTGTTTATACCATAACTATGGTACATGTGTTTATTATCAAACTACAGGTAATGGGTTTTTACCATAAACTACGTAATGGTTATTACATAAACTACGTAATGTGTTTTATTACGCATAACTACGGTTAATGTGTTATTTACCATACAACTGCAGTGTAATGTGTTTATTACCATAACTAACGGTAATGTGTTTATTTATATCACTATTGTAATTGTGTTATCTAACTACATTACATGGACAACTACAGTAATGTGTTTATTACCATAACTACAGTAATGTGTTTATTACCATAACTACGGTAATGTGTTTATTACAATAACTACAGTAATGTGTTTATTACAATAACTATAGTAATGTGTTTTTCAAAACTACAACACACAAGGGTTTTCTTTAAATTTTTGCTTTTGTGATACTTTTTAAATGTTTTAACTTTAACAAGGATTCAGCAGTACGGGTTGAAAATTCACATAGATGTCTGGAGTAGAAAAAACAAAAGATTCCCACTGTGTAAATACGTCCCTACAGTCACTGTTCAGATAAATCTGATATCGTTAAGTCCATTTTATTATTTCCTGCCTCTCTTTGGGGAAATGGCTGTAGCCATGTTATAATGGACATTATTTACTTTATCATTGGAACAATGTATATCCTTTGTATTTTAATTGCTACACAGTTTCAACTATTAACGAGGACGTTTTCTAATCTCCCTTATAATTCTGTCCAAATATGGGACACCAACATTATTCCTGCATTTCTCATTGGGACCATGTTAGA
>JAACNH010001999.1:36529-49429 GCA_019447015.1 Hymenochirus boettgeri
GAGACATGTCTAAGTTTAGTGATAGATCCAACTACACTGTGTATTAATAAATGTGTCTATTAGTTCTAGTGAAGATCCAAAGACAATGTGTATTAATAAGACATGTCTATAGTTCTGTGATGATCCACCTACACTGTGTATTAATAAATGTGTCTATAGTTCTCAGGATAGATCCACATTACACTGTGATTAATAAATGTGGTCTATAGTTCTAGTGATAGATTCCACTTACACTGTGGATTAAAAATGTTGTCTATAGTTCTAGTGATAGATCCACATTACACTGTGTATTAATAAATGTTGTCGATAGTTTAGTGATAGATCCACCTACACTGTGTATCATAAAGGTGTCTATAGTTCTGGATAGACCACATACACTGTGGATTTAATAGAACATGTCTATAGATTCTAGGGATAGATCCAACCTACACTGTGTATTATAAATGTGTCTATGTTCTAGTGATAGATCCACCTACACGGTGTTTATAGCATGTGCTATAGTTCTAGGGATAGATCCACCTACACTGTGTATTAATAGACATGTCTAAGTTCTCAGGGATAGATCCCACATACACTGTGTATTAATAAATGTGTCTATAGGTTCTAGTGATTAGATCCACCTACACTGTGTTATTAATAAATGTGTCTATAGTTCTAGTGATAGATCCACTACACTGTGTATTAATAAATGTGTCTATAGTTCTAGTGATGGATCCACATACACTGTGTATTAATAAATGTGTCTATAGTTCTAGTGATAGAGATCCACCTACACTGTATTAATAGACATGTCTATAGTTCTAGTGATAGATCCAAACCTACACTGTGTATTAATAACATGTTAGTTTAGTGATAGATCCACCACACTGTGTATTAAGAGAATGTCTATTTCTAGGGGATAGATCCACCTACACTGTTGTATTATAAATGTGTCTATAGTTTCTAGTGATAGATTCCACCTACACTGTGTATTTCATAAATGGCTATAGTTCTGGTGATAGATCCACTACAATGTGGATAATAGACATGTCTATTTTAGTCTAGGGATAGATCCACTCTACACTGTGTATTAATAGACATGTCTATAGTTTCTAGTGATAGATCCACCTACACGTGTTATTAATAGACATGTCTATAAAGTTCTAGGGATAGATCCACCTACACTGTGTATTAATAAATGTGTCTATAGTTCTAGTGATAGATCCACCTACACTGTGTATTAATAAATGTGTTGTAGTTCTAGTGATTTAGATACACCTACCACTGTGTATTAATAGACATGTCTATAGTTCTAGTAATAGATCCACCTACACTGTGTATTAATAAATGTGTCTATAGTTCTTAGTGATAGATCCACCTACACTGTGTATTAATAAAATGTTGTCGATCTAGTTCTAGTGATAGATTCCACCTACACTGTGTATAATAAAGTGTCATAGGTTCTAGTGATAGATCCACCTACACTGCTGTAGTAACTAAATGTGTCTATAGTGCTAGTGATTAGATACAACCTTACAATGTGTATTAATAAATGTGTCTATAGTTCTAGTGATAAGACCACCTACACTGTGTAGTTAATAAATGTGTCTATAGTATATGATAATCCACCTACACTGGGTATAAAAATGCTGGCTATAGTTCTAGTGATAGATCCACTACAAATGTGTATTAATAATGGTCTATAGTTCTAGTGATAGACCCACCTACACTGTGTATTAATAGACATGTCTATAGTTCTAGTAATAGATCCACCTACACTGTGTATTAATAAATGTGTCTATAGTTCTATGATAGATCCACCTACACTGTTGTCTGAATAGACATCTATGTTATAGTGATAGGATACACCTACACAAATGTGTATTAACTAGGACAGTTATAGTTCTAGTGATAGATCCACCACACTTGTGTTTAATAATATGTGTCTATAGTTCTAGGATAGATCCACCTACACTGTGTTATTAATAAATGTGTCTATAGTTCTAGGGATAGATCCACCCATACACGGTGTATAATAAATGTGTCTATAGTTCTAGTGATAGATCCACTACAATGTGTATTAATTAAATGGTTATAGTTCTAGTGATGGATCCACTACACTGGTATTAATAGACAGTCATAGTTCTAGTGAAGATCAACCTACACGTGTGTAATAAATGTTGTCGATAGTTCTAGTGATAAGACCCACCTACACTGTGTATTATTAGACATGTCTAGTTCTAGTGAAGATCCACCTACCACTGTGATTAATAAATGTTGTCTATAGTTCTAGTTGATAGACTCCACCTACAATGGTTGTATTAATAAATTGTCTATAGTTCTAGTGATAGACCCACCTACACTGTGTATTAATAAATGTGTCTATCGTTCTAGTGATATGATTCCACCTACACTGTGTATTAAGAAATGGTCTATAGTTCTTGTGATAGATCCAACCTACACTGTGGATTAATAAATGTGTCTATAGTCTAGTGATAGATCCACCTACACTGTGTATTAATAATGTGTCTATATTCTAGTGATAGATCCACCTCACTGGTATATTAATAAAATGGTCTATAGTTCTCGTGAAGATCCACCCTACACTGTGTATTAATAATGTGTCTATAGTTCTAGTGATAGATCCACCATTACACTGTGTATTAATAAATGTGTTATAGCTTTAGTGATAGATTCCACCTACACTGTCATTGTATTAATAAAATGTCTATAGTTCTAGTGAAGATCACTACACTGTATAATTAATACATGTGTCTATAGTTCTAGTGAGAGATCCACCTTACACTGTGTATTAATAAATGGGTCTATAGTTCTAGTGATGGATTCCACCTCCAAGGTGTATTAATAGACATGGTCTATAGTTCTAGTGATAGATTCACCTACAATGTGTATAATACATGTGTCTATAGTTCTAGTGATTAGACCCACCTCCCTGTGTATTAATAGACATGTCTAAGTTCTAGTGATAGATCCACCTACACTGTGTATTAATAAATTGTTATAGTCTAGTGGATAGATCACTTACATGTGTATTAAAAATGTGTCCTATAGTTCTAGTGATAGACACACCTACACTGTGATTAATAAATGTGTCTATAGTTCTAGTGATAGTGATAGATCCACCTCACTGTGTATTAATAACATGTGTCTATAGTTCTTAGTGATAGATCCACATACACTGTGTTATTAATAGACATGTCGATAGTTCTAGTGATAGAGCCACCTTTACACTGTGTATGAATAAATGGTCTATAGTTATAGTGATAGAGCCACTACATGTGTATTAATAAGATTGTCTATAGTTCTAGTGAAGACCCAACCTACACTGTGTATTAATAAATGTGTCTATCGTTTAGTGATAGATCCACATACACTGGGTATTTAATAAATGTGTCTATAGTTATAGTGATAGACCCACATCACTGTGATAATAAATGTAATAATATGTGTCTATAGTTCTAGTGATAGAATCCACCTACACTGGGTATTAATAAATGTGGCTATAGTTCTAGGGATAGACCCACACTACACTGGCTATTAAAAATGTGGTCTATAGGTTCTAGAAAGATCCACCTACATGTTGTATTAATAAAATGGGTCTTATAGTTCTAGTGATTTAGAAACACTACACGTGGATTAATAAATGTGTCTATAGTTCTAGTGATAGATCACCGACACTGTGTATTAATAATGTGTCTATAGTTCTAGTGATAGATCCACCTACATGTTGTATTAATAAGTGCTATAGTCTCTAGTGATAGATCCACTTACACTGTATCTAATAGACGTGTATATAGTTCAGAGTCATGGATCACCTACACTGCGTATTAATAAATGTGTCTTAGGTTGTGATGACCACCTACACTGTGTGTATTAATAAATGTGTCTATAGTTATAGTGATAGATTCCACTACACTGTGTATTATAAATGGTGTCTATAGTTCTAGTGATAGACCCACCTTACAATGTGTATTACTAAATGTGGTCTATAGTTCTAGTGATTAGATCCAACCTACACTGTGTATTAATAAATGTGTCTCTAGTTCTAGTGATAGATCCACTACATGGTGTATTAATAAAGGTGTTATAGTTATGTGATTAGATCAACCTACCACTGTGTATTAATAAATGTGTCTATAGTTTCGTGATAGATCCACTACAACTGTGATTAATAAATGCTGTCTATAGTTCTAGTGATTAGATCCACCTACACGGTGTATTAATAAATGTGTGGTTATAGTTCTAGTGATAGATCATTTACATGTGTATTAATAAATTGTTGTCTATAGTTGCTAGTAATAGATCCACCTAACACTGTGTATAATAGAATGTATATAGTTATAGTGTAGATCCACATACACTGTGTATAATAAATGCTTGTATATAGTTCTAGTGATAGATCCACCTACACTGGTAATTGATAGAACATTGCTATAGTTCTAGTGATAGATCCACACCTACACGTGTTATTAAGAGGACATGTTGTCTATAGTTCTAGTGCTAGATCCACCTACATGTTGTATTAATAAGACATGTCGATAGATTCTAGGATAGATCCCTACACTGTGTATTAATAGACATGTCTATAGTTCTAGTGATAGATGATAGATCCACCTACACTGTGTATATTAATGACAGTCTAAGTTTAGTTGATCAGACACCTACACTGTGTATTTAATAGGACATGTCTATTAGTTTAAGTGATAGATCCACCTACACTGTGTATTAATAGACATGTCTATAGTTCTAGTGATAGATCCACCTACACTGTGTATTAATAATGTGTTATAGTTCTAGTGATAGATCCACCGAACTGTGTATTAATAGACATGTCTATAGTTCTAGTAATAGATCCACCTTACAAGTGTATGATAAAATGTGTCTATAGTTCTAGTGATGGATCCACCTACACTGTGTATTAATAAATTTGTTGTCTTAGTTTCGAGTGATAGGGGGGGATCCACCCTACACTGTGTATTAATTAAATGTGTCTATAGTTCTAGTGATAGATCCACCCTACACGTGTATAATAGATGTGTCATAGTTCTAGTGATAGATCCACCTACACTGGTATTAATAAATGTGTCTATAGTTCTAGTGATAGATCCACAACACTGTGTATTAATAGACATGTCTATAGTTATAGTGATAGATCCACACTACACTGTGTATTAATAGACATGTCTATAGTTCTGTGATGGATCCACATACACTGTGTATTAATAAATGTGTCTATAGTTCTAGTGATGATCCCATAACTTACACTGGTATAATAAATGTGTAGATTAGTTTCTAGTGATAGATTCCGAAACTACACTGTGTATTTAATAGCATGTCTATAGTTCTAGTGATGATCCAACCGTACATGTGTATTAATAAATGTGTCTATAGTTCTAGTGATAGATCCACCTACACTGTGTATTAATAAATGTGTCTATAGTTCTAGTGATAGATCCACCTACACTGTGTATTAATAAATGTGTCTATAGTTCTAGTGATAGAGCCCACCTACACTGGGTATAATAGACATGTCTATAGTTATAGTAAATAGATACACCTACACTGTGTATAATGAAATGTGGTCTATAGTTATAGTGATAGATCACACCTTACACTGGTGACTTAATAAATGCGTATAGTTTTTAGTGATAGATCCATCTACACAGTGTATTAATAGACATGTCTATAGTTCTAGTAAGTAGATCCACCTCACTGTGTATTAATAAAGTTGTCTATAGTCTTAGTGATAGATCCAACAGTGCAATGTGGATTGATAGATGGTTAGAGTTCTAGTGATAGACTCCTACCTTACATGTGTAATGAGAAGGTGTCTAAAGTTCAGTGATGAGATCCACTACACTGTGGATTGATGTGAATCTGTCTATAGTCTAGTTGGTATAGATCCACCTACAATGTGTATTAATAGACATGACGATCAGTTCTAGTGATAGATCCACCTACCTGTGTATTAATAAATGTGTCTTAGTTCTAATGATAGATCCACCACACTGTGTATTAATAAAATGGGTCTATTAGTTCTAGTGATAGTATCTACCTACCACTGGTAATGAGGAAGTGTGTCTAAAGTTATATGATAGATCCACCTCACTGTGTATTGATGAATCGGTCTATAGTTCTAGTGATAGATACACCTACACTTATAGTTCTAGTGTGTTTATTTATCTAACTACATTAATGGTGGTATTATCGGAAGTACAGTACTGTGTTATTATCATAAATACAGAATGTGGTTAATTACAAACTCCGGGGTTAAATGTGGTTTATTATCATAATACGGTATGTGTTTTTATCATAACTACGGTAATGTGGTTATTACCATAAATACGGGGGGGTATGTGTTCATTACCATAACTACAGTACGTAATGTGTTTATTACCATAAATACAGTAATGTGTTCTAGTACAGAACTACGGTAAAGTGTTTTATTATCTATAATACGGTAATGTGGATTTATATCATAACTTATGGTAATGTGTTTATTATCATAACTAAGGTAATGTGTTTATTATCAGGACTTACAGCAGTAATGTGTTAGTACCAAACTACGGTAATGTGTCTATTAGTATACCACTTATCAGGTACTTGTTTATTACCCTAACTACAGTAATGGTGTTTCTTACCATAACTATGGAAAGTGTTTATATCATACACTACAGTAATGGGTTATTACCATAACTACGGTAATGTGTTTATTATTAGTTACAATAAACTACAGAATGTGTTGTATTACCATAACTACGGGTAATGTGTTTATTACCAAACTACAGTAAGGTGTTTATTACCATAACTAATGGTCATGTGTTATTACAATAACTTACGTAATGTGTTTATACCATAACTACGGTAATGTGTTATTACCATAACTACGAGTAATGTGTTTCATTACCATAACTACAGAATGTGTTTATTACATAACACTACGGTACAGGTAATGTGTTTATTACCATAACTGCATAGAATGTGTTTATTACCATAACTACGGGTATATGTGTTTATACCATAACTATGGTAGTGTGTTTATTATCATAACTACAGTAAGGGGTTGATTACCATAACTACAGTAATCGGTTTGATTACCATTAACTAAGTAATGTGTTTATTACCATAACTACAGTAATGTGTTTATACCATAAACACGGTAATGGGTTTATAGCAAATAACTACAGTATGTGTTTTACAATGAACGATAGAATGGGTTTATTACCATAATACGGTTATAAATTGTATTAATAGAATTACGGTAAATGTCTTGTATTACCATAACTAATACGGTAATGTGTTTATTACAGTAACTCGTAATGTGTTTATTTACCCATAAAAACTACCGTAATGTGTTTATTACCATAACGCAGTAATTGTTTATACCATAACTATGGTACATGTTTTATTATCATCAACTACAGTATGGGTTTTTACCATAACTACAGTATGGTTTATTACATAACTACGTAATGTGTTTATTACGCAGTGAACTACGGTAATGTGTTTTTACCATACAACTGCAATGTAATGTGTTTATTACCATAACTAAGCGGTAATGTTGGTTTTTATATACACTATGTAAAAGTGTTTATATCCAACTACAGTTTACATGGGTTTATTACCTATACTACAGTAATGGGTTTATACTACATAGTAGTTTTATTACCATAACTACATACATGTGTTATACCATAACACGTAATGTGTTTATTTACAACTACTACAAGTAATGTGTTTTACATATACAATATTTTATACAATATTAGTAGTATGTGTTTTTCAATAACTACAACACACAAGGGTTTTTCTTTAAATTTTTTGCTTTTGTGATAACTTTGTTACAAATGTTTTAACTTTAACAAGGACTTCATCAGTACGGGTAGTGAACAATCACATAGATGTCGGAGTAGTAGAAAAAAACAAAAGAGTTCCCACTGTGTAAATACTCCGCTACAGTCACTGTTCAGATAAATTCTGATATCGTAGTCCATTTTATTATCCTTCTTTCCTGCCTCTCTTTGGGAAACCTGGCTGTAGCCATGTTATAATGGAGCATTATTTACTTTATCTTGAACATGTATATCCTTTGTATTTTTGCATGCTACACAGTTTTCAACTATAACGAGGACGTTTTTAATCTCCACTATAATTCTGTGCAAATATGAGCACCAACATTATTCTTCCTGTCCTCCTTCGCATTATCATTGGGACCATGTTAGAATGGAGGTTCCAGTGTCCAGGTCTGGGAGGGTTACCCTGCCCATATAGTGGGACACCAACATTATTCCTGCATTTCTCATTGGGACCATGTTAGAATGGAGGTTCCAGTGTCCAGGTCTGGAAGGGTTACCCTGCCCATATAGTGGGACACCAACATTATTCCTGCATTTCTCATTGGGACCATGTTAGAATGGAGGTTCCCGTGTCCAGGTCTGGGAGGGTTACCCTGTCCATATAGTGGGTTTCTTTGGGGTTTAATTACTTCATATTTCTTATCTCGGATAATTTGAACTCTAAGGCAGTTTACATTTAAATAACCTTGACTGGAGATTAGTCAGCGGTCATAATATTTTATTCAGTGTATAAAGATAAAGATAGAAGTAAATCTGCTAATTGGAGTTTCCATGTCGAATGAAAATAGACAACCTTCTCTTTGGCCATTAAATCAGACAATATGTAGTATAAGGCTCGGTACACACAGCACAGATATCTGAAAGATGACAGATGATTTGCAAGATCCGTCTGCCATCTTTCAAAGATCTGCATATACACAGCCCTGAGCGTTCTCCCTATAAACTTCATAAGGAGAACGCTCGGGACTGTGTGTTTTCATCGGCCGCGCTAGACTCCTCTATAGGGAGTCTAGCACGGCTGATGGAAATTTTCTGTATCTGTATGGGGATCTGTCTCTATGGGAATCTGTCTCCACATGGGGAGCTGTCTCTGTATGGGGATCTGTCTCTGTATGGGGATCTGTCTCTGCATGGGGATCTTTCTCCATGATGGGGATCATACTCTGCATGGGGAGCTGTCTCTGTATGGGGATTTGTCTCCACATGGGGAGCTGTCTCTGCATGGGGAGCTGTCTCTGTATGGGGATTTGCCTCCACATGGTGAGCTGTCTCTGCATGGGGAGCTGTCTCTGTATGGGGATCTGTCTCCACATGGGGAGCTGTCTCTGTATGGGGAGCTGTCTCCACATGGGGATCTGTCTCTGTATTGGGATCTGTCTCTGCTTGGGGATTTGTCTCCATATAGGGAGCTGCCTCTGTATAGGGACCTGTCTCTGTATAAGCAGCTGTCTCTGTATGGGGATTGGGGATCTGTCTCTGTATGGTAAGAACTGTCTCTGTATGGGGATTGCGAAGCTGTCTCTGTATAGGGAGCTGTCTCTGTATGGTGTGAGCTGTCTCTCTATGGGGAGCTGTCTCTATATGAGTAGCTGTCTCTGTATGGGGAGCTGTCTGTGTATGAGCTATCTCTGTATGGGGATTGGGGAGCTGTCTCTGTAGGGTGGGAGCTGTCTCTCTATGTGGAGCTGTCTCTATATCGGTAAGTGGTTGTCACTTCAAACAGGGATACTACCACCATACACTATAATGACATTAGATTCGTTCTTTGGATCGTACAGATTGGAATTCATGCGTATGATATACCATACATGGCGGAATGGCTATGGATGTGCATTAACCCAATTAGTAAGTCTGGTACAAATCTATAACGGCTCTACTGATATTTTGTTGGAACTGGTCACGTGACCCATTTAAAACAACAGGATCGGGTAAAATTTATGCCACATCCATTTTCCTTCCAATTTCAGTTGATCGAACTGTGTACACAGCTGTCAAGAAACCCAGTGCCCCCTCTCTCTCTTTGAAGCATACTGGGCATGTGTGAACTTGCTGGGTTAGGGATAGATAACCCTATATACTCGAATATAAGTCAATCTGAGTATAAGGCGAGGGTCCTATTTCTACCTGAAAATTAGTAAAAACTGATTGACTCGAGTATAAGTAGAAATTATGATGACAACTGCCTTCTGATTGTGTATTGAATTGAGGCTTCCGTGTCCCTTTAAATGGACAGCAGAATTCCCATGCAGTAGTTCCACACAGTAATAGCCAAATCCAGTATGGACATTACTGTATGGGAATTCTGCTGTCCATTTAAAGGGCAACTAAAGCCTCAGAACAATACAGACTCAGAAGGCAATCTTTGTCTGATCCTGTATTGTTTTGGGGCATTAGTTTAAATGGACAGTAATCCCATACCCTAACCCCCAAATCCTTGGCACTCCAGATGTTTGAAAACTACAACTCCCAGCATGCTTTAGTTACTGAGAGTTGTAGTTTTTAAACATCTGTAGTGGCAGGCCATGCCCAAAACATGTAAACACCCCCCACCCCCAGTTCAGTGGAGAAGAGGACTTGGTACCGTAAGAGTTGCCTGGGCAGTCACCTGGTCTTCAATCCAGCAATCCGGCTGACGCTCACTCTGCATGTATTGATATGCCACCTGATGTCACAGGTGCCGAGTAGTGAGGTCAGCAAGCAGATCAGTAGCTACAGGGTGAGCAGCAGTTGGATTGCTGGACTGAGTGAGTGATCCGAGTACAAGCCGAGGTTCGGGTTTCAGGCTATTTTTATGTACGGTAAGTATGTACGGGTATGTACGGTAAGTATGTACGGGTATGTACGGTAAGTATGTACGGTAAGTATGTACGGTAAGTATGTACAATAAGTATGTACGGTAAGTATGTACGGTAAGTATGTACGGGTATGTACGATAAGTATGTACGGTAACTATGTACGGTAAGTATGTACGGTAAGTATGAATTTGAGCTGATCGACTGGTCAAATGCAAAAGGACCACGGACGATATTTCAGAGCGACTGATTGGGCCGTTATATTGAAGGTAGTACTTGTCCATGCCGTATGATGGCTGAACGTTGGTCCAAATCGGACTGTACACAGCCTTGGTGAATGGATCTCCATGCTGTGGGAGCTTGCAGGGCTCTGGGTCATTGCATTGTCCATTCTAAGGGGTTTTACATGTATTTGATGTGTTCCACGTACAGTACAATTTGTCTATATCCATCTGAACTTCCAATGTTTGTTCCAACAGGATCCAATGCCAAATGTCTCCACCCTATTTCTTTACCTTTTAATCAGGACAGAAAATCAACAACTGTTAACTTTGTATTGTGGTTTGCAATGAATCCAAGCAGGTGTTCCCTTTCAGATCTCTCTAGTATCACACAATGTCAGCCAAGATCACAGGGATCCTGTAAAAACAACTCATCCACATAGACCAATCCTGTGTTATGTTCTATTCTGTAACACTTCACTTCAAAGGAGCCTTTACTGTTCACATCAAAGTAACTCAAGAATTCAAGTTATTTCAAGCAGAAAAGTTCATGTTTGCAACAATTTGCATGAATGTTTCTTTATCTTTAAGATTCGTAAAACCCGTGTGAATCCTTAGGTCCCTCGTTTGGGGGTCGTTGTCCGATTCACCGGTCTGATCTCCGAACAGGCGGCTGTTTCGCTCGATAAATTGCCCATGCACTGGCCGATTATCGCCCGAACTGGCCATTCGTACACATCGTGCCTTTAATTTCCTGTTTACCTGTAATATTCCCCATAATGCGACAGGGAAAGATCTGATCCCATAGAAAAGGAAACATCATTTTCATGTCACTGACAGTTAGGACCTAGGATGATGATTTATCGGATAGTTATGAATTGTATCGATTCAGTATATTGTACTTGTCAATGTTTTGCTAGTAGAGATGGACAAACTCACTGAAATCCATTCCGCTTGCAGATTAAAAGCACCGTCTAGTTACGGAAACTTCACGCACTTTCTGTTTTGAAAATTTCTAGAAATTTCTAAAATTTTGGATTTTGTAAATTTAAAATTTCTTGGAATTTTCTATGTGGGCTGGGCATGGGGGAAACATATATGTACCAGTCTGTGTGTGCTGGGCATGGGGGAAACATATATGTACCAGCCTGTGTGTGCTGGGCATGGGGGAAACTTATATGTACCAGTCTGTGTGGGCTGGGCAAGGGGGAAATCTTATATGTACCAGTCTGTGTGTGCTGGGCAAGGAGGAAATCTTATATGTACCAGTCTGTGTGTGCTGGGCAAGGGGGGGCATCTTATATGTACCAGTCTCTATGGGATGGGCATGGGAGAAACATATATGTACCAGCCTGTGTGTGCTTGGCAAGGGGGTAATCTTATATGTACCAGTCTCTATGGGATGCGCATGGGGGAAACTTATATGTATCAGCCTGTGTGTGCTGGGCATGGGTGCATCTTATATGTACCAGTCTGCTTTGGATGGGAATGGGCATCTTATATGTAATAGTCTGTGTGTGCTGGGAAATGGGGAGTCTTATATGTTCCAGTGTGTGGGTTGGACATGGGGGCATCTTATATGTACCAGTCTGTGTGGACTGGGCATGGGGGAATCTTTTATGTACCAGTCTGTGTGGGCGGGCAAGGGGGAATCTTTTGGATGCAACAGTTGTTGCCTCAGTGTGTTGTTGGGATTTAAACACCAATTGTCTGCCTTATACAATAATGTTTTGATGTCTTATTCTGGGCAGTTTCAATAACACCTCTTAGCCAGAACGCAATCAATGCCTTGCATTCAGAAGGTCCCTGACACCTTGCTGTTATATGCTGACTTGGAAACATTCCAGGGTATTTATTTTGAATATCTTCAATAGCTAAACTTCAAGTCAACAGATACCACATACATCTGTTACAGTACAGTCTATTGTTAGGTGTAGCTGTTACAGTACAGTCTATTGTTAGGTGTAGCTGTTACAGTACAGTCTATTGTTAGGTGTAGCTGTTACAGTACAGTATATTGTTAGGTGTAGC
>JAACNH010002000.1:0-49408 GCA_019447015.1 Hymenochirus boettgeri
GTGTTTAGCTGTGTCATCAGTTAATGAGTGTTTAGCTATGTCATCCGTTATAATCAGTGTTTAGCTATGTCATCCGTTATAATGAGTGTTTAGCTATGTCATCATTCATAATGAGTGTTTATCTATGTCATCAGTTATAATCAGTGTTTAGCTATGTCATCAGTTCTAATCAGTGTTTAGCTATGTCATCAGTTATAATCAGTGTTTAGCTATATTCACGAGTAACCATTCGAAAACTCCAGGAATTGCAAAGTAAATGAATTGGAGTTATAATATAAGAGTTAAACAACCTGTACTTATTTTCAGGCCTTCCCCAAGATTTTTTCTATATGTACGGCCAATACATGGATGTCCCAGTGAATTCTGGTAAAAAATGGCTACCAAGAGGCAAAAGGCAGCCCCAACCTAGAAACAACTAGTTCAAGGAAGTTGCCTTTATATCACAAGTTAACATATATATGACAGATTGCTTATTAATGGTGTTACTGGACCCCTTTAATAAAACAAAGTGCCTGATACTTTCTGTTAAAGAGCTCTCCTCTAACCAGACAGTGTGAAAAGGTGATTTTACGATTATACGACAACTAGCGGTGTGGTGCCGGGTATTTCTACATGGTCTGTTTTAACACGGTGTGCGTTATCTTTCTAACATTACCAGTCCTCCAATCGTAACTTTCTGTTTAGCAAACATCTCTACATTACCAATTCAGTAAAGGGACGTGCCTATAAAACACGGCAATCATAACAACAAGATAATAAAATCTTTCTAAAATCTATAATGCAGATTTGTATATTTGCATAGAAACCATTTTAACAAACGACTTACTGAATATTTATCGACAAATCTGTGCAACAATTGCCTTGTTTCCCGTGATCATATATAGGCCATTAATGTAAAATACATAGACTGTAAACCTAGTGACAATGTGCTTGCACCAGCCATTATGTAAAATATCCGACTAAACTGTGACACGTGATCTTGTATAAGCCAGTAAAGGTAAATATCCGGAGCTAACCTGTGACCCGTGATCTTGCATAGTCCCTGTAAATGTAAAATATCAGGACCTACCTGTGTGACAAGTGATCTTGCATGGGCCCTGTATGTAAAATATCAGGACTAACCTGTGTGACAATTTATCTTGGCATGGGTCCCTGTAGTCAATAGCACCAACTAATCTGTGACGAACGATTTTTGCTGGCTATGTATGTTAACGATCATAGACTCAATCTGTGACACATTGATTTTTCATAGGCTATGTATGTAAAGAATCATAGGACTAATCTGTGATACGTGATTTTGCATAGGCAATTTATGTAAGTAAACATTGGACTAATTAACCAGTTTTCTGGATAGCACTCAAAAATGACATTCAATCACTTCTCTAGTCGCTTAGTAAAATATATATGAGGCCAAATACATTAAAATAAAATCTTCTCAATGTGAATAAAATACCAGTGACGACGCGTTCTGAATCTCTTGCATGACCCCCCGTCCCCCCTTCTCGTATGGGAATCTCCAAATGCATTGGATTCTTTCAAAGGTAGCAAGCTTGAGTGGTCCACTTATCCCATCGAACCTTCTCCAGTCCTCCTTACAAGTTCAGAACACACAAGGGTCATCTAGAGAGATGCAGGTGGGGGGGGTGGTGGAGTCGATCTAGAAGTTTCTTCATCTGTAGGTTTCCTCTAGATCTTTCCCTGTAAGGAGAGAATTGGATATTTACATTATAATACATGGAGCCTTCAGGACTATGGGACTGTCATTCTTTTACTACTACTGTCCCTCACTGGTTCTATTTAACGCCATGTGGAAATGCGCGCTAATCATGAGTGTCTCATACCGAAACATGAAGCTGCACTGCGTGAGTTTCTACTACTTCCTGATTGCATAGAGAGTAACGGGTGGCAGCTCCGATCCCTTTGTGTAAATAAATTCTAACAATTTAAAAATGGCATTAAATGAAACCCCCACGAATAAACTTTTCCTATTCACAACTAAACATTGAAGGCAGAATGCACTCCTATTCGAATTAGTATAAAGGGAAAGACACATTATATTTCTATAGGTACAGACACCGAGCACTTCCTTTAAGGAAAAAAACCTCACAACCCCCATCAACAAGGCAACAGATCCCGTGGAAAAGAAGAATAGTCAACACAGGAAGCTCAGGGGCCCACAATCCAACCATATTCACTGGAAAGCAGTCCTGAGAAAACTGAAGCTGGGTACACACATAGTTCATTGTATTGGTCGGCCATAAATTTCATGGGTTTAGCGACGGGCCACACCATCCGTTGTTTGAATCGACAATGGGGGATTGGAAAAAACCCCTGCCAATCGTGCAGTCCCCCCTTGAACTGCAGACCCTTTGACCCCAGCTACTTTTGCCACTCTGACAGCCTTTGTCCTGCCCGAACCGGTCGCTTGTGTCCGAACAGCGTCGGGACAAGGATCCCATAGTGGGTTACCCTTTAATGGTCAGCACCACTGTATATTAACACACACACACGTGTACCAGACCGAGCACAATCAGGCAGAACTAATGATCACAGGCAATCCACAGCTGATTCCTGAAAGAGAATTTCTAAAGACTGATTTCATTTTAATTTCTCACCTCTAAACTGAGAAGCTACAAAAGGTTAACCCAGACAACCTACGACACTAACCACCAGGCCACGAATACACTTGGACCACCTGGAAATATAAATACAAAAATAAAAAAACCTACCAAGATAAGCATCTATAAAGCTATCAATAGCATTTACATTACAAAATATAAACATAAATGATCCTAACTAGCCATATTGTATCTCACACCTCTGCAGGTTTCCCCCATTTACCCAGTGGGTCACTTGACCGGACACAAACTTGCATATTCTCAGCGAATCTCTGGCCCCTCCCCCTACCATAGCTGTCATGTAATACTGGGTGACTGCCTGTGTACTCTCGTTACCAAGGCTGAGCAGTGAGGTTGATGGGAAGAGATACGAACTTACGGTGACGAATATCTGGCAAATAATGCATCTAGAAAACCTTCCATTGTTGACAATCATCAATCCCATAGAGTCACTAGGCAGCCTGGAACACAGAATGTAGAGACCACGATCAACAGAACTTCCTACAATCATGACCTAAAACAGCTCATGGCTTGGAAACTTACAGCAAATTCATCAAATTTGTTGGCCCAATATTCGCAGCTGCTCGAAGCTTTCCCGCAGTGTGTTCGTGTCATTGGCCTGACGTGTCATTGGCTAAAGGCTAAGAGGAATTTTACGAAATTGAGCTCAATACAATAATAATCTAAACCTAGTACACACCATAGATCCTTCATCCAAACTGACCATCTCGTACTTATCTACCTAAAGAATGATGGTCACTGCAAAAGAGCCATGGACGAATTCACCATACTGAACATGTGACCCATAGAGGACCACACGATTGGCTGTGGTTCAGCCCTTTGTCTGAACAAATGGTTGTGGGCGGCGTCAACCGATATACCTGACTATCGATCAAGCCACAAATTGCATGTATGTACACAGGTTACCACCCCACAAACAATCCCACAATCACCCCTCAGAGTCAATAAACCATGAATAACCATAAAATCACCACGACTATTTATGTTGATTACTTCCCAGCGTTACATGCGTTTTCCATTACGACTGGAATAATAAACACTGCAATTTAAAGATTAAAAAAAATAGATACAAAATAATTACCTGGCATTCACTGGGTTAGGAAGGACAACCTCTGAAAAGGTCTATTCCAATGATAGCAAAACACATAGTAGGACCACCTATAAACCCTGTAGACCACCTATAACACATAGACCCCCTTAAATTATTTTAAAATTGGTTTTTGGTCCAAAGCATTTTATTGATAAAGGTGAATTTCAGTGCAAATACATATAATTTTACTGCTCAAAGACAGTATAACTGCAGTGTACATTTCTACCCTTCCACATATCTATCCTTAAGCCCAGGTGACTTATCATGAGATAATTTAAAAGCTATTCCTCTCAACGATAACCCTGCTCCTGGTCTCCTCGTCCCAACCTAAAGACCTCATCTAAGCTGTATGTCTCTTTACAATACACACATGTGCGGGTAGGCGATTTGGGGAACTGCAGTTGACTTTGGAAATCATCTTTTTACACAACCATGACCGACTTCTTGCTACTGACAAAAACCAGTAGGCAGAGGACAGGGTAAAAGACACCCCATGGTACAGGTAGGAGAGCTTAAAACTACTGGGCAAGTATTGTAGTTTGTGGGAGGTGGGGTGTTCGACTTTATATCCATTTTTAGTTTGGGAGTGGACATGCCCTTTAAAGGCATCTAGAGTGAAATTTATACATCCAGACTAAAAAAATGTTAGTGTATGCCTGCCTTATTCCAACCTTCCTGTGTGGCTTTCCATGTTTGCACAGTTTGAATTTACTGCAAGACCCCCACTCCCCGCCCCTCTCTGGTCATTCCACCATTCATATAGTCTTCTATGAAAACCAATCCGCTCATTCGCGCATTATCCTCCCACACTTCACTTTAAAGGGTAATGTCCCCCTTTTATTATATATCCTCGCCCGTCCCCCCAGCCCCCCCGCTCTAATTTTTTATTCTTGAAGGCCCAAACTTTACTTACCTCCCTCTTTTCCCTTCCTCCGCCGCGCTGCCGGCCCTCTGCTTGGAAACTTCAAGCAGAGTGGCGGGACCGGCTTCACGTCGTGATTTGGCTGAGCGGCAGCCAATCACAGACGCAACGGTCAGGAGTTCGTTTGCAGCGGGGAAAGAGGGATGTAAGTAGATTTTGGGCCTTTCTCTAAGAATAAAAATGGAGCGGTTGAGGCGGGGACATGGAATCATAATTAAAGGTTTTACACTAGGGGTGAAGTGAATCCTAGAGGAGGGAGAGGGGGGAGAGGGCTTGCAGTACCGCATTCCAAACTTCTCCTAGCCAGGTAGTATGCATAGTCCTCTATTGACTCTGCTATCCTCCTGGTGGGCAGTTTTGGGCCTTTGGGGGGGGAACTACAGTAGAACCAGATGGAGCTGGGATTAAGTAGGATTAAACTATAAACTACACTACACATGGGCCAGTAGTGGGGGGGGGGGAAGACTAATAGTTTTGGGGGTGGACATGCCCTTTAACCTTTGTAGATAGCAAGTGGTCGTTCTCTGGGAGACTTGCAACATAAGGCGTGGGTAGGGGTGATTTAAGTGAGACCAGAGGTCTGCCTTATCATGCAGCGCGCACCTCACCTTTGGACAGGCAAGTTATTTGATGAAGGCTTGAAAGTTCCCTTTACTTCTGAGTATGCCAGCATTTATGAGCAGGAGTCATTGGGAGACTGCTGTCACCATTAAGCCCTTTACACTACTACACCGGCATGCTTTTAGGGATTTGATAGACAGTTCAAGGCAGGAGTGTAAGTAGAAATGTTGACGTCTTTTAACTTAAATATCGAGGGCAGAGGAGGAAAACTGGAAGAATAAAGGTACTCTGGGGTTGGTGGGGGATTATTAGAACACACCTATAGAGGGCTCTTTAATTACTTGTCCCATCCCGGGTATAAAAGCGAGCGTTAGAACAAGCAGCTACAGGCTAGGAACACAAAGTGAGTTCCAAACCCTGCGTGGGTATATCTTTTTGTATCAATAGATCAACTGTACTTGAGAAATGTATTTCTTGAAGACGTTTCCGCTGTCATCCGCCTTGCTTTCTCCTTCAGATGACTTGTACAACTCATCCTGTGGGCAATTATGTAACTGAAAATCCCAATTATAGCATATAACAGCCAGTTTTAGGGTGTGATTGATAGTGGGCTAAGAGGTGTTTATGGAACGCCCAGAAGTAGGTGTTAAAACATGCATTGTAACGCGGTGGGTTGTCTCGCGTTTTAAACCAAAATCCGTCAGATGTCTTTCGGAAAGTGCGGTCCCATCCAGCAAAACGTAAAATTTATATTAAAAAAGTACAAATAATGTGAAATATAATTTTTTTAAAGTGTAAAATTTTTGCCACCAGGATTCCATCAAAAGCCAAGGTTCTTCACCAAGTCCAACACATTGTCCAGCCCACCATGGCATTACTAGGGATTAAAAAGAGTTAGAGTATTTCTTTACTCTCCTTGTTCGTTATATAAGTAACACAATAATAAATTCTCTTCACCTTTATGTTTGGATGATGCGTGAAATCGAAATACGATGAACATGTTGACCAATCGCACCATCCTCCCAGATAGAGAGGTGCCCCTCGCAGGTCTGGTTTCCTGGAGGAACCCAAGAAAATACATTTTAAATGGCCCAAACGGTTTATAAGGACAGAGACTACGTATAACTAACTACATACATCACTGTGCCAGGGAAATGGTCAAACTCTGTGGTTAACCTTCTCCTACCAAACGGTTTAACCGAAACCCCCCAAATTGTCACGCCCACCCCTCTGACAACCCACCCACCCCCGTGGAGCAATAACCCTGTTGTCCTGACACCCGGCACTTCCAACAACCCGCCGCCATCCTTCCCCTGCAGCACAGAACTTCCGGAACTTGCAAGTTTTGTCCTGTGGTGCCGTTCCGTGCATACTAACTGTGGTTAGTGTCCAAGATACCCAGCAAAGTCATATAAACAGAGGGTCTCCATCCCACTATTATTACTATAACTTATTATAAAGTTATTATTATTACTATAATGTATTGTTATTATTAATTATTATTTATTATTATTATTACTACTATAACTTATTATTATGATTACTTTTCCATAACGTATTATTGTGTTTATTTGTTAAATTTTTTTCATCCCCCCTTTTATCTACTATATAAAGCAGAAATCTTGTTAATGTATGTATGTATGTATGTATGTATGTATGTAGTATGTCTGTATGTATGTATGTATGTACTCACCACATAGCCCACCCCTGAATGACTCAACAAAACGGCAACCCCGCTGAAAGGGAACAATGCCCAGAAGTCCAGTTTTGACCATTAAATATAAACCCTGGAAAGACTATCAGGGTTATTCAATAAAGTTCCTATCGTGTAAAAATCGGGCTTATTTTTCCCACCAATCAGATGTTAGCCTTCAATGTTTAAATAAGATCTTATTGGTGGGGCAAAATTAGCACAATTTTAAAAAAAAATAAGAACTTTTATAATCTCCCTGTATTTTACTATCGGTGATATTGACTGACATTTATATACACTAATAAAAACCCTGGAAGACTATGTTCTATCGGTGATATAACCACTTTATATACAAATATAAAAACCCCTGGGAAACTATGTTATCTATTGGTGTATGAAACCACCATTTATGTACAAATATAACCCCTGAAAGACTAGTTACTATTGTGATATGAATCACATTTATATACGAATATAACAATGTGAAAGACTATGTTACTATTGGGGGTGATTATGAATCACATTTATATACAAATATAACCCTGGAAAGACTTGTTACTATTGTGATATAACGACCTTATATACAAATATAAACCCTGGAAAAGAACTATGTTTACTATCGGTGATATGAACGACATTTATTCAAATATAACCCTGGCAAACTATGTTACATCGGTGATATGAAACCACATTTAATACACTATAAACCCTGGGAAGACCTATGTTACTATTGGTGAATGACCACATTTTCTATACAACTATAAACCCTGGAAAACTATGTACTATTGGTGGGAAAAAATTAATTGAAAATGGACATTTATATACAAATATAACAATGGAAAGACTATGTTACTATTGGTGATATGAATGACTTTAATTACAAATATAACCCCCTGGAAAGACTATGTTTACATGGTGATATGAACGACATTTTATATACCAATATACACCCTGTAAAGACTAATGTTACTATTGGTGAATATGTAACGAAATTTAATACAATATAAACCTGGAAAAGACTATTACTATTGGTGATATGAACGACATTTATATACAAATATCAACCCCTGGAAGACTATATGTTCAATTGGATATGAATCACATTTATATACAAATCTAAACCCTGGAAAGACTATTCTATTGGTGATATGAATCACATTTTATATACCAATATAAACCCTGGAAAGACTATTTACTATTGGTGATAGGAACGAACATTTATTACAAAATAAAACCCGGAAAAGACTATGTTACTATTGTGATTGAAACGACATTTTATACAAATATAAACCGCTGGAAAGACTATGTTACTATTTGGTGTATGGAATCACATTTAATACAAATATACACCCTGGAAAGACTGTGTTACTATCGATATGAATCACATTTGCGGTTATTCCTCATATGAAGAAATTTAAAGCATATCCTCCTGGAATGGTGACCACCCCCTGATATTGCTGTCACGACCACACCCCCAACATCAGCCTGCCCATAACCCCACAACCATCAAGGCCACGCCCGCCAAGTACTAACTAAACTGCAGCATTGCAACCATGACCACAAATGTGTGACATGCTGCCCATATTGTGTCACTCCCCCCAAACAACCCAAAACCTAATGGTCCCGCCCCCTACATCATGCCACCTCCCAAACATCCATAATCTGTTCCCGAATCACAACCCACCTACACAAACATCCGTCCAGTGCCCCCCAAACCATCACAGGCACCCCCCAAACACCACACCCATAAAATTGTGCATGGCCACGGCCCATGCTTTGAACGTGACCATTGCCCCCACCAAATATCACGACCATCAATGTCAACGTCCAAGCCTCCTCAACACCACAAACATGACCCAGCCCGCCCACAACCCTAGAATGCCTGCCCTCAACCGGATGGTGGGGGGGTATGGACTACCAGTAATTACCTCATTACCTGGACTTAATAAAGAGACACACACTGCCCACAAGTGTCACACCTTCACAGACAGTTACAAACTTCAAAAAAACTAAAAGAACAAAGACCTCATGCACTTTCAAATGACGGACCAGAAAGTAATTTCTTGATTGTGATCCGAGATAGTCAATAAAAGTGTTTATAAAGGATAAAGTGTTTAAGTGCAAACAATGACATACTGCTACTAATGTGGCATAATTGAGCACGCTATAAAAAATAAAAACATGCTCAGACAGCGCAACAGACTGATTCCGACTTTAACACCACAGACAAAGAGCTGACACGTCACATGATCAGAGACACTGAACCGCCCATCAGTCGCTCAAGTGCTAGCGGTATCAGTTGCACGTTAACATGTTTTCCCCACGGCAACTCCATGTAGCATGTTCACCACAACTTCTGTATATTTAACGCTTCAAGTGGAAAGAACTGATAACGTTGTATATAGGTTTTGGCAAAAACACATTGCTATACGTCCCTCAACACTGTCACCATCCTCCTCAACTCATACTATAAAATACAGTGAATGACGTAACATTACCAACTGGTGGCACTTCTTTTTTTCCTTCCGCTCTCACTCTCCCCATCTAAGCCAAACAACCACCACACCTGCACGTACAAATACTTTACCCACAGTGGTACATCTGGCAACGCCGGGTAACAACTGCTAGTTACGACTACTATCGATTGTTATTATATTATCTATATGGTATTCATTATTATTACTATATACATTATTATATATCATGACTACTACTACTACTACTTCCACTACTCCCTACAACATTATTTTACTTTACTTACTATTATACTATAATTTATTGTTATTATTACTACTATAACTGATATTATTACTACACTGATATTATTACTATAACGTATTATTATTTTATACTATAACTATTGTTCATGTCCGATGAAGACAATCCTTTGAGACGTTGAAAACGTTGAATAAAAGCTTTTGCTTTCACATAACAGTATACCCGGGAAATATATTGAATTTAAATGTATTAGTCCGCACATGGTAAATGGGAGCCGTGTGGCCTGGAGGCACCTGGATATATTAAGTATCTTGGATGAGTAACAGCTGTTCTTCAACTATACTATAACTTATTTAACTACATAATTTATTATTATTATATAACATATTACTATTACTTATTATTTTACTGTATCTATTATTACATAACTTATTATTAATATTATTACGATAACTTATTATAAACTGATTTTATTTATTACTCATTATAACTTATAAATAATTACTAACTGTTATTAATTAACTACTACATTATTATTATTATTATATTATCAACTACTACTATAACTTTTATTACTACTATTAGTAATAACTGTAATAATAATAAAAAAGTTATAGTAAATAATAATAATGTTATAGTAATAATACTATAAACTTATTATTTACTACTACTATAAACTGTTTTATTATTCTATAACTGTTGTTATTATTACTATAACTGTTGTTATTATTACTATAACTGTTATTATTACTATACTTATAGTATTATTATTATTATTATTAGTATTACTATTATAACTTTTTACTACACTGTTTTATGATTCTACTACATTATATGATTTCTACTATATAAACTTATTATTATTTCTACTACTATAATTATACTTATTTCTAACTACTATAACGTATTATTATTTTCTGACTACTATAAACTTATTATTACACTACTAGTATAAAACATAAGAATAATCATAATAATAATATAATATATAATAATAATAATAATACTAATGTTAATTAGTAATACTCTACCTTCTTTATTTACTAACCTACTATAATGGTTGTTATTTATTCCTATAACTGTTGTTATTATTACATAACTGGTTATTATTACGATAACTGTTTTTTGTATTACTATAACTTCTTCTTCTATTATTATGACTATAACTGTTACCGTGATTATTGTGTTCTTATTCTTATTCTGTACATGATATCAAGCAGAGTAGTTGATCTGAATATTTGTACGTTCAGATGGGAATGGCGTAAATTGTGTACTGTTTTGTATACACAACCCCATATACAAAAAACGACACAAATTCTCTTAGGAACAATGATATAGACAAATGATTCTTACCACCAGGATGAAGGGATCTATACAATGAAAATGTGCAAGTTCCATGACGACATTTATATACAAATAGAAACCTGGAAAGACTATGTTACTTATTTGGTGATATGAATGACAATTTATATACAAATATAAACCCTGGAAAGACTATGTTACACTGGTGATATGAACAACATTTATATACAAATATAACCCGAAAGAACTATGTTACTATTGGTGATATGAACTACATTTATATACAAATATAAAACCCTGGAAGACTGTTACAATTGTGATTGAATCACTTTTATATACAAATATAACCCTGAAAGACTATTTTACTATGGTTGATATGAATCACCTTTTATCAATATAAACCCTGGAAAGACGATGTTTAGCTATTGGTGATATTAAACGACATTTATATACACATAAAACCCTGGAAAGACTATGTTACTATTGGGTGATATGAATCACTATTTATATACAAATATAAACCCGGAAAGACTATGTTACTATTGGTGATATGAACGACATTTATATACAGACAATATAACCCCTGGAAAACTAATGTTACTATTGGTTATATGAATCACATTTATATACAAATATAAACCCTGGAAAGACTGTGTTACTATCGATATGAATCACTTTTCGGTTATTCTCATATAAGAAATTTAAAGCAGAATCCTCCTGGAAATGGACCATGCCCCTGATATTGCTTTACGACCACACCCCAAAACATCAGTCATGCCCACCAACCAGCAAGGCCACGCCCCCAAAGATAACTAACTGCAGCATTGGCCAACCATGACCACAAATGTTTTGTGACCATGCTGCCAGATATTTGTGGTCACCCCCCAAAACACCAAAACCATAATCGTCCCGCCCCCATACATCATTCCACACTCCCACGCCCAGAATCTGTGTCCCGAATCACACACCCCCATACAACAACATCCTGTCCATGCCCCCAAACATCACAGGCAACCCCAAACCCACACCCCTAAATGGCATGGGCCCACGCCCTGCTTTTGAAACGTGACCATGCCCCAATATTCAACGACCATCAATGTCACGTCCAAGCCTCCTCAACACCACAAACATACCCCATCCCGGCCCACACCCTAGAATGCGTGCCTCAACCGGGATGTTGTGGTTATGGACTACACAGAATTACCTGCATTACCTGGACTTAAAAGAGACACCATGCCCACCTGTCAGCACACTTCACGACATTACAACTAAAGAACAAAGACATCATGGCATTTCAAATACGGACATACGTGACCAGAAAGTACTTTATTGAGTGATCGATAGTCAATATTAAAGTGTTATAATTAAACTTGTTAAAGTTCAAACAAGATTGACATACTGCTAACTACTTTGCATAAATTTGAGCAGCTTAATAAAAAATAAAAACCATGCTCATACAGCGCAACAGAATGAATGCCGACTTTAACAACACAGACAAAGAGCTGCACGTCACATGATCAGAGACACTGACCCCATGCAGTCGCTCAAGTCTGCGTATTCAGTTGCACTTAATAACAGTTTGTCCCCACGGCAAAATTCCATTAGCATGTTCACACACACTTCTGTATATTTACGCTTCAAGTGGAAGAACTGATAACGTTTGTATATCAGGTTTTGCCCAAAAAACACATGTGCTATACGTCCCCTCACCATGTCACTCCTCAACTCCTAACTATAAAATACATTACGTATCTACACTGTGCCACTTTCTTTTTTTCCGCCTCTCTCTCCCCTCTAAGCCAAACCACACCTGCACGTACAATACTTACCCACAAGGTGGTACACGGCAACGCCCGGGGACAACTGCTATTTACTACTATAAGATTTGTTATTATTATTACGACTATACTGTATTATTATTATTACTATAACATTATTATTAATATCATTAACTACTACACTACCTACTACTTCTACTACTACTACTACTACGACAACATTATTATTACTTTAAGCTTACTATAATTACTATAATTTAATGTTATTATTACTTACTATAACTGCTATTATTACTAACTAACTGATTATATTACTATAACGTATTCTTAGTATTATTAATATTACTAGAACTTATTGTTCATGTCCTGATGAAGACATCCTTTGAGCGTGAAAACAAACTTTGAATAAAAGCCTTTTGCTTTCACAATAACAGTATACCCGGGAAATATATTGGAAATTTAAATGTATTAAGTACTGCACATGGTAATGGGACCCCGTGTGGCTGGAGGCACCTGATTATTAAGTATATTGATGAGTCCAGCTGTTTCTTCAACATATACTATAACTATTATTACTACTATAAGTCTTATTTTACTATCCCATATTACATTATTATTTTATTACTGTATCTTATTATTACTATAACTTATTGATTTAATTTTTACTATAACTTATTAAACTGATCTTATGATTACTATTAAACTTTATTATTACAACTGTTTATTATTATACTACATTATTAATTATTAATTTCGTACTACTAAACTTAATATACAACTATAACGTATTATTATTAATTTATTATTTATTATTACTATACTATTGTTCATGTCCTGATGAAGACAATCCTTTGAGACCGTGAACGTTGAATAAAAGCCTTGTGCTTTCACAATACAGTATACCCGGAAATATATTGAATTTAAACGTATTGATTACTCGCACATGGTAGATGGAAGCCGTGTGGCCTGGCTGCACCTGGATATTTAATATAATTATGATGAGTAATCTGTTCTTCAACTATACTAAACTATTATTAACTACTATAATGTAGTATTATACTATAAACATATTACCATTACTTATTATTTTTAACGTTGCTTATTTATTTACTTATACCTATTTTCTATTAGTACTATAACTTATTATAACTGATTATATTTTTTTTTTTGTTTTAATTTATTTTTTTTTTAAAAACCTTAAATGTTAATAACCCTTTTTTTAATTATTACTACTGTTTATATACTACTACATTATATTATTATTTCTACTTACTAATAATTATTATTCTACAATTACTATATAGTATACCGTTATAATAATCAAAAGTTTATAGGTAAATATATAATAATAATGTTATAGGAGTAATACTATAACTTATTATTTACTACTACTTACTGTTGTTATTATTACTATACTTGTTAATTATTACTAAATAACTGTTTTATACTATAACTGTTGTTATTATTCTATAACTTGTTGTTATTATTACTATAACTTGATTATATTTTAATTATTATATTATTACTATTATCCTTATTAATTACTTATTATTACTAACTGGTTATTATTAACTATACAATTATTATTATTTCTACTACTATCAACTTATTATTACTACTACTAACAACTTAATATATAATAATAAGTTTATATAAATAATAATAATAATTAACACAACAAGTAATATATAACAATAACAATAATAATCATTTATAGTAGTAATAACTATCACTGTTATTTACTACTACTATAACTGTTGTTATATTTACTATAACTGTTGTTATTAATTACTATAACTTTGTTTATTATTACTATAACTGTTGTTATTCTTACTATAACTGTTGTTATTATTTTACTATAAAACTGTGTTTTTATTACATAACTGTTGTTATTATTACTATAACTGTTGTTATGAGTACTATAAACTTCTTATTATATTCTTATTACATAACTGTTACCCGTTATTATTGGTTGTTCTTATTCTTATTCTGTAGCAATGGTGATAAACAGAGTAGTTGATCTGAAATATAGGTACAAGCGGCAGATGGAATGGAGTAATAGTGTGTATGTTTGTAAAATACACAACCCCATATACAAATAAACCCACACAATATTCCTCTTAAGGAACATGATAATAGACAAAATGGGATCTGCTTACCAACCAGGAGAGGGAATCTTATACAGGAAATGTTTTGTCATGAGTTCCAAGACCTAAAAAAAAACAAAATTGGAGGTCAAGAAAGGCAAATGTGAAATCTTATACACCTCTGTATGGATACCATCCCCCCACCAAATTCTCCGGATTACCCATCCCCCCACCGACATTCTCCCGGATCCCATCCCCCCACCGTAAATTCTTCCTGGATAACCCATCCCCCCACCCGTAATTCTCCTTGTAACCCATCCCCCCAACCGTATAATTCTCCTGGATAACCCATCCCCCCACCGTAAATTCTCCTGATACCCCATCCCCCCCCGTAAATTCCGCCTGGAATAACCCATCCCCCCACCGTAAATTTCCTCCTGGATGGATACCCTCCCCCTCCCCTAAATTCCTCCTGGATCACCATCCCCCCACCCGTAAATTCTCCTGATCACCCATCCCCCCACCGTAAATTCCCTGGATACCCTCCCCCCACCGTAAATCCTCCTGGATACCCATCCACTCCCCCCACCGTAAATTCTCCTGGATACCCATCCCCCACCGTAAATTCCCTGCTAACCCATCCCCACCGTAAATTCTCCTGGATAAACCATCCCCCCACCGTAAAATTCTCCTAGGATACCCATCCCCCCACCCGTAAATTCTCCTGGAATAACCCCTCCCCCCACCGAAATTCTCCGGATCCCCCATCCCCCCCACCGTAATTCTCCTGGATACCCTCCGTCCGCCCCACCGTAAATTCTCCTGGATAACCCTCCCCCCCCCCCCACCGTAAATTCTCCTGATACCCTCCCCCCACCGTAAATTCTCCTTGTATACCCATCCCCCCACCGTAAATTCTTCTGGATACCCATCCCCCCAACCGTAAATTCTCCTGGATAACCCACCCCCCCCACCGTAATTCTCCTGATAACCCATCCCCCCCCCGTAAATGCTCCTTGATAACCCTCCCCCCACCGTAATTCTCCTGGATAACCCACCCCCACCGTAATTCTCCTGGATAACCCATCCCCCCACCGTTAAATTCTCCTGGATAACCATCCCCCACCGTAAATTCTCCTGGATAACCCATCCCCCACCGAATTCTCCTTGATAACCCATTCCCCCCCCCGTAAAATTCTCCTGGATAACCCTCCCCCCCACGTAAATTCTCCTGGATAACCCATCCCCCCCGTAATTCTCCTGGATAACCATCCCCCACCGTAAATTCTCCTGGATACCCATCCCCCCACCGTAAATTCTCCTGGATAACCCATCCCCCACCGTACATTCTCTCTGGATTAACCCATCCCCCACCGTAACTCCTCCTGGATAACCCCATCCCCCACCGTACATTCTCCTGGATACCCATCCCCCCACCGTAAATTCTCCCTGGATAACCCTCCCCCCAACCCCACCGTAAATTTCTCCTGAAAACCCATCCCCCCACCGTAACATTCTCCTGGATAACCTCCCCCACCGTAAATTCCCTGGGATAACCCATCCCCCCACCGTAAATCTCCTGGATAACCCATCCCCCCCGTAAATTCTCCTGGATAACCATCCCCCCATCCCCCACCGTAATTCTCCTGGATACCCATCCCCTATCTACCGAAATTCTCCTGGATATAACCCATCCCCAACCGTAAATTCTCCTGGATAACCCATCCCCCTACCGTAAATTCTCCTGGATACCCGATCCCCTACCTTTAAATTCTCCTTGATAAAACTCCATCCCTACTGTACTTCTCATAACCATCCCCTACTGTAACTTCCTCATAACCCATCCCCTACTGGTAATTCTCATAACGCATCCCCTACTGTAAATTCTCAAACGCATCCCCTACTGGTAACTTCTCCTGGATAACATATCCCCTACTGTAAAATTCTCCATGGATACACATCCCCTACTCGCAGTTCTCATTGGTAACAAATCCCCTACTATCTGCCAGTCTTCAGGATACCATCCCTACTGTACGTTCTCATGGATAACCCATCCCCTACTGTAAATAAGTATATAGTTGGTCACTAAGGATACACTCATGTATTATAAGGGATAACATTCTACTGTAAATTAATAATGATAACCTACCCCTACTGCAAATTATAATGGATAATGTAAGTTTGGCTAGTGTTTTGTTGTCCATTCTAAAGGTACAAGGACAACAGACAAAAACAGGACAGGGAAATCAGACCACTCATTATTATAAGAGATTAAATGTATTCCCCCTACGTAAAGTTATAGGGTCTTAATTCCACAGAGCACATCAGAGATGAATTATATGGATATCAGTCCCCCGGTCAAGGATTCATTCATATAAAAGTACCTCGGCCTGGGACGCATGACCCCGATATCTCCGACACTAGGGGACGCATGACCCCATATAGCCGACCTAGTGACGCATGACCCCTATATAGCCGACAGTATTGGACGCATGACCCCCTATATAGCCGACAGTAGGGGACGACATACCCCTATATAGCCGACAGTAGGGACGCATGAACCCCCTATATAGCCTACAGTAGGACGCATGACCCCCTAATAGCCGACCTTATGGGACGCATGACCCCGCTATATAGCCGACAGTAGGGACGCATGACCCCCTTATAGTCGACAGTAGGGACGCATGACCCCCTATATAGCCGACACTAGGGGACGCATGACCCCCTATATAACCGACACTAGGGACGACATGACCCCCTATTATAGCCTACAGTATGGGGTGCATTACCCACTATAAGCTGACAGTAGGGGTGCATGACCCACTAAAGCTGACACGTAGGTGCATGACCCCTATATAGCGACAGTAGGGGAGTGCATGACCCCCACTATATGCTGACAGAGGGGTGCATGGACCCACTATATAGATTGACAGTAAGGTGTGGCATTACCCACTATAAAGAGACAGTAGGGTGTGCATGACCCCCTAATCCGCTGACAGTAGGGGGTGCATGCCCCACTATAATAGATGACGTAATGGGGTGCAATGGACCCCCTATATAGCTGACAGTAAGGGGGTGCATGACCCCACTATATAGATGGACAGTAGGGGGTGCATGACCCACTAATAGATGCCGTAGGGGTGCATGACCCACTATCCTAGATGACAGTAGGGGAGCAATGACCCCCTAATATATCGACAGTAGGGGGTGCATTGACCCACTATATAGCCGATATATGTCCCTTGTATATAAATAAATAAAACCTGCACAATCATTTTAATGCAGCAAATCCATTTCACTTAAACCCTACACAGGACACTGCAGGTAGCTGAAAAGGGCCGATAACAAGTTCAGCGTTTCAATTCACCTGCAAACTCCTTACACTGTCACTGTT
Organism: Hymenochirus boettgeri; assembly: GCA_019447015.1. NCBI lineage: Eukaryota > Metazoa > Chordata > Amphibia > Anura > Pipidae > Hymenochirus > Hymenochirus boettgeri. The sequence continues at coordinate 18,185 of JAACNH010002000.1, forward strand.
ATGTTCATATTGAATTACGTTGCTTTTTAACATTAGAGACCATTAACATCATTTGGCCATGCACCATACCCAATGCTCCTAGATGCACTTCTAAATACATCAATGTTATGGGGGTGGGGGGTTGCCACACTGCTGTATGATGCAACTATGATTACATCTCAACAAAAACATTGTCATTGGAGAGGGCCAACAAAAATAGACAGACACATGACCTTTTGTTAATTTTTGTGCCCTTTATCTAACAGTATATAAAAGGTGACAAACTACTCACCCACAAAAAGGATAATGGTTAGAAAGGCCACACGAATATTTTGGCTTGGATAGGACAGGAAACCTTTCCACTTTGATCGCGATCTTCAGCCCATTTCCAGACATAATAACAGGATGAAGAAGCAGTTATGTCTGCAGGGAACGTACAGATCAATGATCATTATATCCTATTGGGTTTAAAAACACTAAAACCCCCTTTATACAAAGCCTCAATAAAAGAACCAGTTCCTCCATTCAAACAGTCCCCATGGCTCTAGTACAAACCAAACTATACAATGGCACAACCATCGTTCAGATCAGTGCTTTCTTCATTGCCTTGCAATATGGCTAGATTTCAATCCATTAATATGAGAGTGATGCCTCATGAATAGACCAATTCCCTGTGTCAGGCCCTCTGCAAATGGTCCATAAAAAATTTTGGAGACCACAGCATTTTGGGAAATTAACAGACTTTCCTTGAGGCAAGATTTGGATTTTGCTCCCCAGTTGTTGAGTTTGGCTAGAGCACTGCAAGTGAATTGCCCGTTCCTCGTCCTATAAATCACATGCTAAATAAACAACAAATCACCACCAAAAGAAATCACTCTGTCAACTTCCAGACTTCTGCTTCTCCGCTTCGATCATCGGGACCACCTATAGGAGGAATTCACATAAATCCTCTAATTTTAACCACAATTTCCCTGAACCTTGTTCTTATTCGGTGAAAACCAAATGTGTAAGAATGCCATGTTTGGTGTGACGGTTCCAAAATGGGCCATCAGTGAGAACCAGAGTCCCGCCTCGTCACATGTGATCATTCCAACCAATCGCCATATTAAGGTGATTTCCTAGGAAAGCCACCCAAGCATTCTATGTATCTTATAAGACTATACTATAATGTAACTCATACCACATGGCATAGCCCTAGAAACCTACAAACAAGCAATCGCACACCTTGTGTGGCCAAATATTATAAACTTAAGAACAGAACACTATTACTCTACGTAACGCCCTAGTGTAGTAAAGTGCATTTTGCTAACACACATATATAAGCATTTAAATTATTTGGCACAAGTGTCGAGTGCTTTGTAGGTACTAGGGGCTACTCCCCATTTGGTATGAGGTGGTTTAATTAATTTTACCTTAGCACCACACTCCGTGTAATGGATAACCGGTGCCTCATACGGACTGTTGCACACCTGTACTTTGATAAGATTTAATAGCTTATAATGTATTACACACACAGCCTTTGAATAAATACAGTAGAGCAGTGGGGCATCCTTCACGGTAAGCAATTACGCTGGGTTGGAAATTTGCAGGAAAGGTTTATTCCCCTTAAAAAGTAGTGGGTGAAGTAACCATTGTTTTTTTTTTTGTTGGGTTCCCTTATTTCTGTTTTTTTTTTGTTAAACAGTGATAAAGCACAGTGGCAGGAACTGTGAATCTATTTCTAAAGGACAATCATCTGAATGGAAAGGAACTTACAATTAGATCAAGGTGGATAATGCAACCACATTGCCAATATAGTCAAAGTAACGGTGACGACAGCGACCTGCAAGACCTGTAACTCTGCTCCTATCACAGGGACGGGCGGGTTCTGTAAAAGAGGTTGGGAGAAGCATAAGAAGGGTGGCTAATTGAGAAAGTTAGTCTCTACCTGACTACTTCTGTAGACAATTGTGTGCTTTTCCCTAGTATCTCTGCCGTTGTATCTTTATATGGCCCCATCCTGTATCCTAATTCCTTCTAAATAACGTCTTACCGTCCTCACTGTGTCCTTATCAAGTTCATCAAACAGTCCTCCGGACTGGTCCACAGAGATGATTCCATTTAAAAAGATTTCCACTTCCTGGAAAAAGAGGGGGAAAAATCTTTGTTTATCACGGATCATATCCTGACAACACAGATTACAAGACACGGGTAAAACCCTATCAGTAAAATAAGGTCCAACTGTTATACTGCCCCTAGTGTTGAATCAAAACAAGTCTTGTGCCCAGAAAATAACCCTCCATTAACACATTTTGAGCACTTGTTCCAGACACATTTATATAATCAAGAAGAAAATTCGCGGAGGTAATCTCCTCCAGGCATCCAATCCTTCTGGCCACCTCACGCCAAATAGACAATACTAAGAAATAAGACAGTAGGGCGTCCAGTCGTTTATATTTTCAAGGGTATCCCTCTTTATTGCAGTTACACCAACACAACGACGTTTTCTACGCTCAGGCTGTTACAAGGTGTTGTTGGGTGTAACTGCAATAAAAGGGATTACCCCTTGAAAAATATAAACAAACTGGACATCCCTACTTTCTTCATTTCTTAACATTATGATAATGTCTATAAATGGTTTTATATCCCTAATGGCAGAAGGCATTTGACTCCATCAAATAGGTTTTTATCTGGGTTCGCTTCAGTAATATAGAGTTGGTCTGAAACCATCTGATGACCAATACCCTTTGGAACCCTTTTTCCCCCAGATAGGTACCAGACAGGGATGACCCTCTTACTCTAGTTGTTTGCCCGGGGCCTACTAATAGAACTATTTCTAGACACGCTGTTGGTTTTTCAGTTTTTAGATGGTTTGGTTAAAACATAACAAACAACTTTCATCTTGACAAGCCTCAAATCCCTTAAACCGCAAATTACATCTTAAAATTCCGTTAATGTTTTAACGGGACTTTTAGACTAATTCCATCCTTGCGTGCTCGTTACTGTAGCGCATCTAGACAGTTGCAAGCAAACGTACCAAAATGTTTAATCAGAATGCTTGGTCCAACGAGATTTTTGTGATTATTTTAATGCCTCCAAAACGATAGTCTTAAGCATACTTCTTCCCACCCTAACACGTCAATCTGTGATTCGGAAACTCTACAGTAAAAACAGTTAATAGTCTTATGCCATTTTTAAAGAGTACAAGTGGATCAGATAGAACACAAATTGTTACATAAAATCAGGGCCGTTTTTTTAGGAGCGCATGGGTTGGGAGGGCCTGGATGGCACTAAGACGGGCTAGAAATTGCCCTGCATGAAAACTAATGGCGAGGCCCACCGACAACGTGCTCCATCAGTGGCACAGTTGCGTTTTTGCCGTGCGCGTGCAAAAGGACAACATTGCGCAAATCGGAGCATCAATGCGCAAAAAAAATGCTGATCGCATCACTCCCTATTAACAGATTACGAGCGTTCACGCTGCACACACTAGTGTGGCCATATCAATTTATCCCACACTAGTGTGCGCTTTATAAATCGTGTATCCGTCGCACTTAAAAGTTGCATCAGTGTGTCTAGACTAATACCGCAGGGGGGCCCTGGAGGCCAAGGGGCGCCCCATCTTATTTTCATTCATAGGACATGATATAGCCTCCTCCCCGACAAACCCACTGTGGATGAAGCCTGATAGGGCCCCCATCATAGTTTTTGGCAGGGGGGTCCATGATTCCTACTTACGGCCCTGTTAATAAATAAATGTTTTAGTTTAGCAGTTATTTATGCCTATTCTTAGCCAGGGCACCCTCCCTCTCGGTTGCAATTTTAACAGAAGTGGTCCATTGTTTACTTCTTTCTCAGCCTTTTAAGGAGGTGTCAAGATTGTACACTTGCCCCCTACAGAGAAAAGAATTAGTACTGGCCACAACACATCATACAGCGGATGGAAAATCTAATATAGGAATGTGTATAGAAGAAAACAAAATTATTAGATCCATAGAGATTTATCCTTCTATACATAGTCAAAAGAAAACCTACATATCCTGGTTCCACTTGTGTGCATATCCCTTTAACAATCCTAACCTAACCTACGAACCCTGCTCCATTACTGTTCACATCCCTTTAATCCTATTAACCCTAGATACCCGTGTGCCCATCCTTTAATAATCCTCCCAAACCCGTGTCCATTACCTGTGGCACTATCCCTTTAATACTATACTAAACCCTGGTTCCACTGATGTCCACCCCGCTCTTTAAATATCCACCAAACCCTGGTTCCACAGTGTGTTCACAACGCCCCTTTAATACCCTACCGAGACCCTAAATCCATGACTGTGCACACCTTTTAATAATCACAACCCTGGTTCCCTATGAGTCCACCCCGTTAATATCCCACCAAATCCCTGGTTCCACTAGTGTGTCCACACCCTTATAACCCTACCAGACCCCAATCCATACTGTGTGCACACCCTTTTAATAATACTACAAAACCCTGTTTCCACTCAGTGTCCACCCCTTTAATAATCCCACCCCAAACCCTGGTTCCACTAGTGGTTTCAACCCCTTAATAACCCTACCAGACCCTATCCAATTACTGTGCACACCACCTTTTATAATCACTACCAACACCTGGTTCCACTAGTGTCCCCCCTTTTAATAATCCCCCAAACCCTGTTCCACTAGTGGTCCACCCCTTTAATAATCCCACCCAAACCCTGGTTCCACTCAGTGTGTCCACCCCTTTAATAATCCCACAAACCCTGGTTCCACTAGTGTGTCACCCCTTTAATAATCCCACCAAAACCCTGGTTCCACTAGTGTGTCCACCCCTTAAATAACCCACCAAACCTGGTTCCCTGTGTGTCCACCCCTTTAAAATACCACCAAATGTTGTTCCCACCCTTTAATAACCTACCAACCTAAATCCATTACACTGTGAACACTATTTAATAATACCAAACCTAGTTCCACTAGTGTTGCCCATCCCGTTTATAACCCTACCTAACCCTGCATCATTGACTGTGCACATCTACAAAAATGAGAAGAACAAAAGGTGTTCCTTCTAGAACAGAAGAGTTACGTTGGTTTTAACCATTAAAGGGTTATCTCCACTCAAAAATAAGGTTGGGCCATTTCGATTTATTGAGAAGACGGGAGGTAAAGGAGCTATGTCCATTACCTCCCATTCTTCAATAAACTGATCATGAGCCATAGAAAAGGTAAACGAATTTACCTGATCCTTGCTCCCTGGCACTATAGTCTGACCAGTCAGACTGTCTTCTACGCGTAAGTGCGATCGCATAGAAGACAGAGTTCGAGCGAGCAATTAGGTACATTTGTTACCCTCTCTCCCGCTCCTTGTCGATTTAATAGAAGATGGGAGGTAAGACACAGCTCCCTTTACCTCCTTCTTCAATAATCTAAATGGCCCACGAATGAGATAACCCTTTAAAAACCGTCCCTATTGTCTGGTGGTTTAATCACGTGCTAATTTCCAGCCCCAAAAACAGAAAAATAACAATATTCTCATTACAATTGGTTCAGCGTTTTGGTTGGTGAGATCCCGTTTGAAAGAAAGGACTTCAAATGCGGCTCGAATTCCCAGTCTCCTCCTTAGTAAGATGTCTGGACAGATTTTCTGGAAGGATGAAAAATGTCCAATAAAAGTTCCAATTGGAACAAGAATCAGACTTCCAGGCAAACAGGAATTGCTTACAAATGGTGACCAACCAATCAAAACACAGAATCAGACAGTATAAGAAGAAGGTTAAAAGTCAAGTCTGATATTAGTTTATTCAATGTGAGTCAGTGTTACCTGCATTGCCTCATTCTTTACAGATTCATTTAATAACAGGTGAGACACTGGCCATTTTCCTAGAGGATTTTTAGTGTCCCTTAACACAGGCTGTTGACGCCACATGGCTACTGGTTCACAGCTAAGCGACTAACTGATCCATTTCCTACTAATAAAATCTATATCTCCCCCCATTTGTACACCTAGTATATTTCTATTAGACCAAAAAGATATACTCACCAGAGGTAGCCTCTGAATTGATTGTATATACAGCTTCAGCAAATTCATCAAAAATCAGCTTCCTTTGGAAACAAGGAATGAGAGACGTGTTTAAAAGCTAACAATGAATACAGGAGCCAGCAAGTCCTTTCTGAGGGTGGAGCCGGCGCAGTCCTTTTATGAGGTGGGCCGGCGGCAGTCTTTTATTGAGGTGGGCCGGCCGGCAGTCTTTTTATGAGTGTGGAGCCGGCGGCAGTCTTTTATGAGGGTGGAGCCGGCGGCAGTCTTTTATGAGGGTGGAGCCGGCGGCAGTCTTTTTAAGGGTGGACCGGCGGCAGTCTTTTTATGAGGGTGGAGCCGGCGGCAGTCTTTATGAGGGTGGAGCCGGCGGCAGTCTTTTATGAGGGTGGAGCGCGGCTTCCCTTTTATGAGGGTGGAGCCGGCGGCAGTCTTTTATGAGGGTGGATCCGGCGGCAGTCTTTAATAGGGTGGAGCCAGCCGCTATTCTTATATTTTGTGTTTTGGTATGGTTCACACATAACTAGTGGCACTTTAATCATATGCCAATTTGAAATCAAACTAATTGTAACACAATTAAAATTCATATCTATAAATGGATTTGGCGCCCATGTTTCCCCAATTTGTACAACTGAAATACTCTTATAAATGTTATATACTGTAAACGTTACTATAATGTTTACTACATTCTTTCGGATACCAAAAATGATAGCTGAATTAGGAACTTAAACAACCGTTTTTCAGTAAAAACTAAATAAACATTCTCTCTATTCACTCACCTAGACCCACCTATACACACCTACCTATGACAGTGAAATAATGAAGAAAAGGGAATACGCTCGATTTGCTGATAAGCTTGAATCATCACTGTCAAAGAATAAAGGACATGAAGTCATTGAGAACAGAGACGTCCGGCACTATCATATGTCTTTATGACTGTGGGTAACCGGAGTGCCCGCAGAAACCCCGCAAGTCACGGGGAGAAACATACAAACTCCTTGCAATTGTGTCCAGGGTGGAATCGACTCAGGACTTTATCACTGCAAGGTACAGTGTGGCTACCATAACAATGACCATGTATATATTTTTTCCTATATTTGAATATATGGTGTGTGGTTGCACTTTATTTTAGGGTTGCTGTGTTTTAAGTGATTAGTATTCATTTTCCCTTTAAGCAGCACACACCCCTTGATGAATGTTAATTGGATGATGCTGTTTCTAGTTTGATGTTTGTATTTCAGTTTTAGTTCCCCTTTAGAAAGGTACAGAAAGAGTGGAAAATACACTTTACTGAAAAGAAGGTTTGTCTTCCAGTGTAATTCTTCTTTCTTTAAAGGAGAGTACCACGATTGCATAATGGGAAGGGCCTGGTATACATAACATGCTCTGGATGTTGGCCCAAAAATTATTCTCTGTACTTCTAAAAGGTTCTATTCAAAAATACTCACAGATAATATCTGTATATTTAATATTGCCCAGCATCCTTAGCAAAACTAAAGAGCTACATTTTTTAACACTACAAACTAAGGACATTGTGTTGCATTGTGGTGCTAATCCATCAGGGTAACGGTAGAGAACTCACCATCGGGATGTTTGCCGTAGTTAGCAGCACTATAGAGAGTCATGGAATCTGGCAGATTACGGAATACTTCCCGCCATTCACATCCGCCGGAGAGTCCTGGTCACATGATAAAGAGGAAAACACTTTAGAGATTGACCTCACTGCAGAATATATCAAAACATCACACCCCCCAGGAACTGTCAACATACCAACCTGGACCACTAGAACGTGTCCATAGACACTGAAGTTCCTCATTCCGATTCCCAGGACAGATCTTGTCATAAAATTATGTATTTAGATAATGCCAACAGGAGGGGCTACTTAGATTTCATACAATTGCTGCATCAATTATTACCCACAGTTCATGGTCTGAACATTGCTGGTAACATGTTTGTCATAGATGTGTACAAAATGGGGGATCAATAGCATATCGTTATTAAATAATGTTTATAAGATCAGCACAACTATAGGGGGTATCTATCATATCATTATTAAATAATTATAGGATACCACCCCAATTATAGGGAGTTTCTTCTAATAACACTATTACATTTTTTAATTAAGTGTACATTCCCAATTATAGGGAGTTTTCTACAATAACGTTATATAGTGGATTGCACCCCCAACGTAAATTTAAGGATATTAAAGTCACCGAGGAGTTCCGTGACCATATAAAAGCACAAGGCCGCAGGCCGAATACTTTTATACAGAGCATGGAACTCCAAGGTGACTTCTAATATCCCTATAATTCACAGTTCGGGGTGCATTATTTATTATAAACCTACCCCTTGTGGCTTCTGGTTTTCCTTCTCCTCCTGGAACTGTAAGATTATAAGACAATAATCTTACAGTTCCTCCCATAGAAATTCACTCCAGGGGTAGGTTATTAAATTATTATTATAGGTACCATCCCAATCATAAAGGAGTTTCCTATAATAACGTTATTAAATTATTTATGGGTACCAATTATATTATTATTTATAGTACCACCGCATATGGGGGGTTTATCTCATACAGTATTTATATTATTCAAGTGGTACTACCCCAGTTACTAATGGGCATATTATAATTACATCATATTTCATAGACGACGTCCTGTATATGTATATTTTTTATTTATAAAGCGCCACTTGGGTATGCAGCACTGTACATTATAAAACAGAGTATAAAACTGGGATGGGCAAGCATTATACAGATAAATAAAAATGAATACAATTTCATACATAAGTTAAAAATACATATATATAAATGATGGATAAATTGATATAAGTGCGCATGCCTTGACACACATTAGGAATAGATCCCTGCCCCGAAGAGCTTACAATCTAAGTGGGAGGGACAACATACAGATACAAGTGGGGGGGATGTGACAAAGTGCTTGAGATGGCGAACAATAATTTTATTATGCTGGTGCTCAGAAAGATGGATGACAGTCTAGATTTGAAAGCATTAATGGATGTCACCTGCGAAGCAAGAGAGGGAAAGAGTTCCAATGGTAGGGAGCAGCAAGAATAGAATTGTTGAGAGGCTGGAGGCAGCAGTGTTAGTTTAAATAAAAGGCCAGTTTCCTGAGTAACCAAGGCACCCGCGAGTGGCGGGGCTCGCACATGGGCTGTAGATAATGGCCATGGGGGCCTGCACTGGAGGGACCATGGGTCCATGATGGGAGGGACCAGGGGCTGCAAAGGGGAGGAGGAGACACAGGACAGATTGACTGACAGTTTTCACACCAGAAGCAGGAAGTGCAGGGGACCTGGTGATGCTGCTTCCAATCACACACACAAAAATTTACCTCAATTTGACCACATTGTTCCCCTTTAAAAGAAGGGTAGGATGCCTGACCCCAAGAACGGGCGTTAGTTGCACTTGTTATGCGTTCCCTCTGTGCCGTTAGTTGAATCCAAGTGTGCACGCGCTTGGAGGTCAGGCGCCAACCGGACATGTGTACGAGTTTAACACATAGTCAATGCATCATTGATTAATTTATCTCAAGAGCGATTACCTTGGAATGTGCAAACAGTAACATACCGACATGTTAAACAGACAAAGGTGTAGGGCCAGGACAACATCACACCTATTAAATAAGAAAAAAAAAGTGAGATCAGTCATGTGCAGTGAAATTCTGAATCACAGGTCATGTGATCAAATGGTCTGACAGGGGATTCTGGGAGATACACAGCCAGGTAGAAAATACGAGATTACTTAAAAAATAAATCAACACACTATGGACAGCAATTATAAAGGATCAATAGTCAAGCTTATCATGGTCCAAAATACCCGCTAGTTCAGCTAGTGATGTTTTGACCAGTGCAGTAAGCTTCCGTATCTTACCACAACACGTTACTTTATACCTTGCTGTAAAATAACACTGCGCCCGTTAAAGGACTAACCCATTATAAATACTACGGCCCGATGTTTCCCACCATGGACCCAGTAAATACAATTTACAGCCCAGGACAACAAACCACACAGATTTATCTCCACCAATGCAACAAGAGAGGCAGATCCTAAATTTAATTTAGAATAAGGAGAACTATGTTAAATTTATGGAGCTGGAACTGACTGATATATATCACTACGGATCCAACCAACAATAGTGAATTCACTACACCCCCGCAGCTGTCAATGACTACTGGCTGACCTCCTGTGTCCCTCTGTACCAAGCTGAACCTGAAAAACCATTTTACTCACTAGGAAGGGGGCTGCAGAAATCATGAAATGACAACTGTACAAAGACCGCTACTGTATACAATTGTCATTCCTTTATTAGACTTTTGCATTATTCTTAGTCACTCAACAAATCTTTTCAAACATTTTCATTACCATTAAAGACAGTAGTGACCGTTTGTAATGATAACATCTATTCTATCTCCTCTTACCTGGCCATTCTGGTACGTCCGTTTAATAGCATTTAGGTCTTTTTCATCATGGAGGAATTTTGTAAGGAAAAAGACGGAGAATTCGCCTGATTCTAACTCCCTGACAAGAAACAAAACATTTAAACTGACCAGCACGTTAATGGTAAGTGTTCTATACAGTACCAACCACCGCCCTAGTTACGACAGTACTCGCCCACCGTAGTTCTATACAGTAACCCCGCTATTATTCTGTTCAGTACTTTCCCCACCCCGTATGCTCTCATACAGTTCGCCCCCTATTTATTCTGTACAGAGTACTTCCCCACCCCGTATGCTCTATACAGTACTGCCCCCTCGATTTATTCTGTCAGTATTCCCCACCCCGTAATGTTCTATACAGTACCCCGCCCCCTATTTTTCTGTACAGTACTTTCCCCACCCCCGTATGCTCTATACAGTACGCCGCCCCCTATTTATTCTGTACAGTACTTCCCCACCCGTATGTTCAATACAGTACCCCCCAGCCCCCCTATTTATTCTGTAACATACTTCCCACCCACGTAATGTTCATAACATTACCGCCCCCCTATTTATTCTGTACAGTACTTCCCCACCCCGTAATGTTCTATACAGTACCGCCGCCCTATTTATTCTGTACAGTACTTCCCTACCGTTATGTTCTATACATACCGGCCCCATTTATTCTGTACAGTACTCCCCCACCCCGTAGTTCTACAGTACCACCCCCATTTATCTTACAGTACCGCCATTTATTCATGTACTTCCCACACGTATGTTCTGTCAGTACTTCCCAACGCATATGTTCTATACATAGCACAATTTATTCTGTACAGTATTCCCCCTACTAGTAGTTTCTATACAGTACTGTACCTCCACCCTTCATATACGCATTATGGTTACTTATTAATGTTGTACTTAGATGAACTATGTATCTAAACATACGTATTTATATATAGTGTAGTAGGATATGAAAGTCTCTTTATATGTTGAGAGTTTGTCCCAATTGCATGTTAATTATTTTGGTTGAGCTTACAGTAAGGACTTCTAATTACCACTGTTATTTACCTCTGTATAAGTGCCAGCCCCGGCATGAAACAAGTTCAGGCGAGCTCCTGACGGTATAATTTAACAATTCCAATACTATGTTCTATAGTAACTGTTAAACAGACTTATTGGGTAGGGTATAAGTTGGACTAGATGGTGTATGTCTTTATACAACCTCCAATACTGTTACTTGTAACTGATCGACATTTGGGTAGGGTATAAATGTTTGGACTAGCTGGGCATGTCTTTATACAAGTCTCCAATACTATGTTACTATGTACTGTTATACAGGACATTATGGTAGTGGATAAAGTTGGACGATGGAACGTATGTTCTTTATACAACCTCCAATTCTATGTTACTATGTAACAGTTATACAGACAGTTTATGGTAGGGTATAAAGGTTGACTAGTGGGCATGTCTTTATACAAACTCCATACTATGTTACTATGTCACTTTTATACAGACATTATATAGGGTATAAGGTTTGACTAGGATGGCATATGTCTTTATACAACCTCCAATACTATGTTAATATGTACTGTTATACAGACTTATGGGTAGGGTATAAAGGTTGGACTAAATGGACGATTCTTTATACAACCTCCAATACTATGTTACTATGTAACTGTTAACGACTTATGGTAGGGTATAAAGTTGGACTAGATGGACGTATGTCTTTATACACCTCCAATATACATGTTACTATGTAACTGTTAGAACAGACATTATGGGTAGGTATAAAGGTTGACTAGATGGACGATATGTCTTTTATATACACCTCCAATACTATGTAACTGTTATACAGACATTATGGGTAGGTATAAAGGTTGGACTAGATGGACTATGTCTTTTATACAACCTCCAATACTATTTTACTATGTAACTTTATACAGACATTTATGGGTAGGGTATAAAGTTGGACTAGATGGACTATGTCTTTATACACCTCCAATACTATGTTACTATGTAACTGTTATACAGACATTATGGGTAGGTATAAAGGTTGGACTAGAGGACTATGCTTTTATTCAACCTCCAATACTTATGTTACTATATACTGTTATATAGACATTATGGGTAGGATATAAATTTTGGACTAATGGAACGTATGTCTTTATACAACCTCACAAGCACTATGTTACTATGTAACTGTTTATACAGACTTATGGGCTAGGGTATAAAGGTTGGACTAGATGATGTATGTCTTTCAACCTCCACATGTTACTATGTACACTTATTAGACATTATGGGTAGGATATAAAGGGTGACTAGATGAAGTTTCCTTTATTCACATTCATTCTAGTACTATTAAAACTTATGGTATCTTGTCCAAAGCATGTCTGCACGAGCGCCCAATGATCCGCCAGATAAATTAATTGGGCTCACTCGGGCCAACTAGTAATAGCATCTTATGGTTGAAGAGGAATGTCTGAATTTGGTGGAAATATCAACATGTCTAACTATCCATATCACCGTGTGTCTGGCTAGTAAATGAGTGTGCGCTTTCACACTGACTGAAACTACGTGCACGATGCCATATTACCGACTTACCTCTTGACACATGAAGCACAGAGATTGTCCAATCGTGATGGAAACACACAGGGTCAGGATAAACACAGGAGCCATTTGCTTTTAACAAATTCATTCCAACCCACTAGATAGCTCTGAAAAAAGAAAAGGTCAAACAAACAGTAAATTCTGGAACGGATTTAACCTTCTCATCTCTGTGAGAATGCTCCTGTCAAACTGTACATCTCAACCTAAACTACAGCTTGTTTTAATGCTCTGATAATATTCTATTATACAGGACATGCACGGATTCTTTTTTTTATTTTTTGAATTTTTTTTAATCCCATCGGTAACACTCCAATTGAACATTTGTCTGATTAGGACGAAAAATTACTAAAATCGTACCCAAAAGATTTTTGACCCAATGTCCGAGATACCCATCAGATGGAATTATTGCCCTGTGAGTACCCCAACCTTAGGGGCCATATCCTGCTACTATTTGTGAGCAACTCATAAAAGCTTTGTACGCTGTTGTACATTAAAGGAGAACAATAATGGCCTATCTTTTTTAAATAGCCATTAAAATGAAAAGTACCTGGACAGGGAAGTAGGAGTGGTAATTCCTACCTCCTAATATCATTTCTGTGAAGAGCACAAGCACAAGAACAGGCATCCTCCTCCGGCTTCAGCACTATCTGTCATAAAAAAAAGCCCGGAACTCACCAGGCAGATGAAAACTGTACGTGCTGTAGTTCCTCATGAAATGATTCAACTCCTTCACTTTATTAACTAAGGGTATGTCCATTGCTTTTTTTTAACTTTCTTTTTACTGTTTTACTGAAGAGCAGGAGGTAATGATCTACGTCTTACCTCCCATTCTTCAGTAAAACTTGCAGGACCAGAGGAAGAAACTAAACGTGGATTGATCCAGCGCCAGCTTCTCTGTACAGTCTCAATCGCATCACGCTCCTTTGCACTGTTTGCGCATGTGCACACAGTACTAGGACTGGGGGACGCGTCGGAGTTGTTACCTTCGCTGGATCGGCTCGGTTTCTTCCTCCGCTCCTGCAATTTTTACTGAAGAACGGGTAAGACGTAGCTCATTTAACTCCTGTTCTTCAGTAGATCAAAAGGTTAAACATTTTTTTACAGTGTAGTTGTCCTTTAATAGGACAAAAACAGCTGAAATGTCCCCAAACAATCAGGAAGTTAAAGATGAAGGAAGCATATTGCCCAATTCTGTCACACAGCTTACAAAGACTCCCAAGGCTTTGCATGGCTTTATTTATTTATTAAGGATCAGAGAAGAGGTTTTGTACATAGGCCTTGTGTTAGGTGTAAAGTGAGATCACAATGAATGGAGGATTGTCATTGACAACTGTTTTCACCAATCAAAGTGATCAGCTAAAGTTAATTTTAAGGCACATTCCCTGCACTCATTTATTTTGTTCTCAAGTCAAAACAAATATTACAGGGTGAGTGTAGTAGTTTCGTCACATTGGTGGATCATTTTTGTCCATATGGATCTGAGGGAATTTGCCCTAATATAGTTTATGTGTATGAACAGCTTAAGGTACCTATAGGCAGATTTTTTACATTGGGGTAAAAATGGAGATATTTTACAATCCTAATTTATTACATTTGATTATTTAATGTGTAGGGTCTTTAACCATTGTCTATTCCCATATCCAGTTTTACCAATATTCAATGTCTTCATGGGCAAGAGACACCTCACAAGGTTTACTTATTACCTTTACAGATACGTCTGCAATAACACTAGAAAATGAGGAACTCCATTTCTCTGTTACCCACATGTCAGCTCCCAGGTAGCTCCACGGTAACGACATCTGAGGTGGCGGAGAGGGACGAAGGCTTCTCTATAAAGGCCAACCAAATTGACAAATATATTCAGTTCAATCCTTAAAAACAAACAAAAAAAAAGTAATTAAACCACAGTGTATCACGTGCTATCTCCTCTGTAATAGCCCTCTGTATGTGCTGGGGGCAGGAACACAACCAACCTCCATATCTCCTAGAAAAAACAAAAAAAGGCTAACCCACAATGCAAAGCACTCCAGTCTCCATAAAAGGGTTTAATCCACAAAAACAAAACCGTAAACCCACAATGCAAACCATTCTCTTCTCTATAAAAGGGTTAATCCATAAAAACAAGATGGTAATTCCACGATGCAATCCACTCCCTTCTATATAAGGTTAATCCATAAAAACAAGGCGTAACCCACAATGCAAGCACTCCAGTTTCTATTAAGGGGTTATCCACAAAAACAAGGCTGTAACCCACAATGCAAGGTAATCCTGTCTCTATAAAGGGTAATTCCCACAAACAAGACCATAACCCCAAAATGCAAAGCACTCCAGTCTCTATAAAGGGTTATCCACAAAAACACGGCTGTAACCCACAATGCAAAGCATCCGTCTCTATAAGGGTTAATCCACAAAAACACGGCTGTACCCCCATCTAGCACTACCTTTCATAAATGTTAATCCACAAAAACAAGGCTGTAACCCACAATGCTAACCACCCCCCTTCTCTATAACAAGTTAATCCATAAAACAAGACATTAAGCCGGTTACACAATTAGTGACAATTTCATCGGTACCCAATGGATTGGCCCTATATTGCTAATGTGTGTACAGTCGATGCATATATACAATGCTCAACCAAACTCATACACACTTGCGATTATTGGCTGAAACGACCATTCGTCTTCCGTGTGCCTTGCGCTCGGGGATCCACCGTCGGTGTGTACGAGCATTAAGCATTAAAAAAAACTTTTTTTCAACAGCTGGAGACCAGAGGGCGTCCTTGTCTGGTTACTGTAGTTATTACCAACAGCCTATCAAAATAAACGAACACCCCTGTCAATGATAATGAACTTTTATGTTTGAGACTAGACAATATGGCCTACTACAATTGGCCACACAAGATAAACAGAAAGAGACGAAACTAAAGTCCTCCTAACAAGCGTCTGAAAGTGCTGTTGTGCTATATCAAGTACTCTTTATGAATGGAACATTGAGTTCTCTGCAGGAATGGGCATGTGTAGCTATATGTATAAAAAGTGAAATGGAATTGCTCCTTTAACAAGCAATAACCAAAACCAAACAACTGATAAAAACAGAGAGTTCTGCCTCTGATTTGGACTGCAAATACAGTGGGTAAAGGGGAAGTAAAGGGCTATTAAACCCCTGGGGATAAAGTAGATCTGTAGAAAATGTACCCAGTAAAAGCTGCCTCAGTTTTGCCTCTCCTTCAGCAAGGCAGGAGGAGCAAAACTAGGCGCCACCTATAGAAGCCACTTAGATTGGCCCGCCTGCCATGAGAATCCGTTTCCAGGTAGGACCTATACCCATATTTACCTAGAGCCACCGAACTACGAAAGTCACGCTAACCTATTGAGATTGGTTAGCGCAAATTTAACCCTTAGGTTGGCAGCAGTTATGCAAGCATATCACACACTTGCTCACAACCGGAGACTGCCTCCCTGCTAGTGTTTTAGGTCCTCAGACAGATTAATAAAGGAGGGACTGGAGTTGAAGTAACCATTTACTTTCACTTTAACAATATGTAGAACTGCAAATATCCACAGAATGAATGTTCTATTGACCAACTGCATTTGAACCCTCTCTTCTCCAACAGGGAGAGAAAGGCGTCTATGGCTTGAGCGTTACCACTGGCAGATATCGAATAGTACCATCGATACAGACACAGGGAAGTTGGGTCACGCGGTGATCTATGGAACGATACTGTAACAAAAGGGAAAATTTATTTTGATCCACCTGCCCTTACACAATAAAGAATATACAAGATATTTTATTCTAACACCAGATGACACCATTAGAAAGAATATGACATGTACTAAGTTCCTCTCGTCTTAGTTACTGTAATTATAAACAATAATACATGCATTCCTCATGTCTGCCCGTGTTTGCAATCATGATTCCTTTCCAATAGGATTAGGGAGAGCACCCACATACCCATTATAAGAATTTTTACATTGCAGAATTGTTTGGGTTCTGTTATTGTTAATTAATGCATTTTCCATTGCCATCCACTGACAATCGCAATCTACACTAGAATAAAATATTACCAATGTTTTTATAGCATAGTGAGAGCACAAACTGATTGGAACCAGTTTGTATCCTGGTCCAATCAGATTGTCTGACTCTTAAGTCTCCACATCATCACATTGGATCACTTGAGCTTTTTCAAAGTGCATAAATAATTCCAGACTGGACCCAGAATTGCCCTTGCCATAATCACAGAACATTATATTCCCTTTAAAGGGGCAAGCATTTACAGGGCAATGACCACCCCCAAACTAAAATTTGCTCAAGTACTGGCAAAAATCTTCATCTTACATTCCTGCTCTAATGGTTCTCTTGCAGTCATGTCCAAAGTCCAGAAACTGAAGAGTATGTCTGTCTTCCTGTCCAACGTGTCTGTCTTCTGTTATGCTGACATGCAGTGGAGCCTCCCCCCCCCCCCCCCCCCCCCTTTCGGATCCCTTTTCCCTCCCTTCCTCCTAGTGTTAATCCTAATATTAGTATATAAAATAGATTCTTAGGGCTGCCATCCCCAACCACCATAATAACACAAAAAAAAATCCCTTCTGATATTTACTTACAGCCCTTCGCTCTTGCGCCTATCTTCAAAGCCGGCAGCCAATCACAGACGCGTTTGCCAGTGCGGCCCCTCTCTGCTGTTTTCTGTTAGCAAGAGGGAAGAAGATAGTCATGGGAGCGAATGGGCCTGTAAGCAGATATCGGAAAGTTTTTTTTTTTAGTGTTTTAATGCTGTTGGGGGTGGGCAACTCTAGGAATCCTTGGATTAAAGTGGTTATATCAAGTGGACATGCCCTTTAAATACACCAGAGCATCATCACCCTGATCACTACCTTGTTCTTCCATATACCCCTACGACCATTAGACAGTAGGATATAAAATAAACTGCTAAGAGAATGTATTTCATGACGATTACTTATAACCCTTGGTCATATTTTTATACCAAAAGAGGTGATGGTTAATGTATTTCTGGAACACTCCATCCTCTCTATTGAAAATAAATATTTTATTATTTGTAAATCTGGTCACGGCACATAAATACACAGATATCGGTATTCCTGGTCTATGGATTTCTTGTCCTAACCTTACGTTTTTAGAATAATAAGTTGTTGTTTTATTTATTTTTAACTTTAAATGTTTTTTATAATACAGAACATGTCTCATATTACAAACATGTGTTTTTACTTCTCACACGCGTTGCCTCCCTTAATGAAACCATAAAACCCAGAGTTCACTGAACTGTACCTCACACAGCGTCCAATCTGGATTTAGCTTCTTACTGTTTCTAGTGAAGTACGCAAATGTGATTGGTTCCTAGATTGGCCCAGTTCAATCCTCCTTATTACATAAGTTCTATGCATTACACAAGAAGCTGTAACTATTTTTTCGAAATGTGTGATTATTAAAATCTTCACCTGTATTGCGTCTTCAATAAGACCACAGCCTGCTTGGCTTAAAGTGCTTCTGTCTCTCACCATCTGCAAAACAAGAAACCTCTATGTTAAATAGGGATTTCTATTTATGGTCTAGTATTTTTTATATACCGGTATATTTTACTGGGAACATCCTTCCGTTTATAGATGATGTATTTGTGCTGTATATGTTCATTATATAGTGCCACTTGGGACGCAGCGCTGTGCAATTAGAATACAAAAATGGGGAATATAAATACATAAATATATAAATAAGTTATGCATCATGAAATGTTCAGTGCTTGAAACATGTAACATGAGGAAAGAGGTCCCTGCCCCATAGAGCTTACAATCTATTAAAGCTTTACTTCCTTACGGAATTTTGGATGTGTCCTGCTGGGTTTGCGGTTGTGATATTGCAAGGAGACAGCCAGGGAGAGTATTTACTCCCGCTTTGTTGTCTTTATTACATTTTCCATAAGGGGTATCGTTCTACACAAAGTTAAATTTGGTAAATGACAAAACCCCAACATTAACCCACATATAAAGGTCTCCTAGTTAAGGAACAAGAGACGGTTCCGGGTTACTATATAATGGTATCATTGTTCACTGCTGCCTCCAGCACAATCAAATTTAAAGGGTCAGTGTTTCGTTCAAGGAGTTTACCTGTATCAGGATCACAATGTTCCACATGGGAAGTTATATAACTTATTGAAATAAGATTTTTTATTTAAATTTTTTATAAAATAAACTTCTCTCATATGATCTTATCAATCAAGAAAGTCATAGGTTAGGGTCATATGCAAGTCATAGGATTTTTCTTATGGCAGGGATACTGGGGAATCCATTTAATCAAAGTTTAAATGATCCCATGCAGGGCCATGTTATCTTTCAGCTGACAAATGTGGCATTTAAATTGGTCTATTTGATTTTTATTCAGGAATATTGATTATCTACACCATTTTGTATCCATCGAACAGTGTATGGACTACATAACCCTACCCCCAATTGATCATAACATAATTGCATTGTTGTTCTTCTATGGTCCTTCGTCGTGGGCAACTGTGTTGCAGTGTTAGGACAAAGGATCCAAACGTGTGTATTCAGTATTATGGGACTGTTCAGTGGAAATGATCAATATTTGTAATTTTGTTAGTTTGTGGGATGCTTTCTTAGTTTTATTCTACATATTCTCTCCCATTTTGAAAATCAGTTGATTTTATACCCTTGCTGTTCCCTGCTGTTGACATTAGTGACTGACATTTTAGGTTCTAACGGTCCTTCTTCTTCCCAGGATGCACCACTTCCTTGGAATGTTCCTAACTAATTTTCTACTGATGGCTGTTGGATGGTCAAAGATGCTCAGATCTCTACTGAGCAACTGAATCAACCCAGGCTGCTGGGTCAAGGGCAAAACCATAACGGTCTCTCCCAGGGGTCCTGCAACCAGAAGTCAGTATTTCGTTGCATTTATTTTATACACAGACACAATGCTGAATTGGCAGATTAAGGTCATTGGGATGAAAAAATACTGCTTTTTCTGAAAAGCATATGTATTTGCACTGAACAAGAATATTACCTCATCCCTTTAATCATATCCTTTATAGCATACAGACATTATAGTAAATCTTGTAGGAAGGACAGGACCCTCATCCTTTAATCTATTTCCTTTATAGCATACAACTGATAATAGTAGTGTAAGGAGGACAGTACCTCTCCCTTTAATCATATCCTTTAAGCATTACAGCATAGTATATAGTGTTAAGGAATGCCCATTAACCTCATCCTTTAATCATGTCCTTTATAGCATACAGACACAGTAGATAGTGTTAAGAAGGACAGTAACTCATCCTTTAATCATATATCCTTTATAGCATAAGACATAATAGTATATAGTGTTAAGGAAGGACAGTACCTCATCCCTTTAGTCATATTATCCTTATATCATGAGACATCTGGATATAAAAAAATACCTTTTTTGGCTAAAATGATTGAAAATGCAAGCTTTCAAAGCACTTAGGCTTCTTCCTCAGGCATGATACAATACTGAATCTTGTAAAGCACTCTATTTTATAACATACTGAACAAGCCTTTCTGACATTATCAGATGTTATGGTTTGCCCCCATGCCTGCCTGGCAATGGCTGTCGTAAATAAAACATGTAAATACACATTCAATGATCACAGGCAGTAATAATAATTATCAAAGGTTAACAAACAATCAAATACAACTTCACCATGTCCATGGAGGGTCTAGTAAATGAATATTTTATGGGTTTGGGTGGTTTAAGAGTTAGGTCTGATTAACTCTACATGACATTAGATTAGAGCCATAGTGACACAAAGTTTAGATCTTTTGAGCCAAGAGTCCCAATTTTTTTTTTTCCCAAAGTTTACATTCTCATTCTACACCTCTCCTTTAGGGATCTGAAATTTCCCATACCTGTGACTTTTAGGTCTTTCAGGCTGTGTCCTGGCTGCAGAATGGGCACCCACAGGGACATCTCGTTTATTTGTTAATTTGAATCTATTAGAGTTTCATCTTTGCCTCAGGGTCTGTCCAGTCTCTCCTACATATAGTCCTGAGGGGCAACCAGAACATAAAATCAGTATACCACATTGGATGATTTGCAGGAGAGTTCCCTCCTTATTTCAAACCAATGTTGGTTTGCCTGGTTTGAGTATAAGTCAATCCAAGTATAAGCCGAGGTTCTATTTTTACCAGAAAAATGTGTAAAAACTGATTGACTTGAGTAATAAGCCGAGGGTACAAATTATCCCCACTACTGCCGCTGATTCATATTGTTTTGTGGCTTAAGTTGCCCTTAAATGGACAGCAGAATTCCCATACATTAATCCCATCAGAAATAGCCTAATCCAGTACCAGTAACACCCCCCCCCCCCAATTCCTTGGCAACCCAGATGTTTGCAAACATGCTTTGGTTGCTGAGTTTGTCGTTTCTAAACATGTGGAGTGGCAAGGTTCAATAAACTTTTAATTAAGCTTACCATCATTTTACAATTCTCCTGACCCCCATATAGTAAAGGGCACTCTGACCCCCATATAGTAACGGACTCTCTGACCCCAATAGTTAAAAATGTCACCTGAGAGTTGTAGATTCAAGCTGTCATTTGCACTAAACTAGCAGACATTTTTTGCCCAAACTGAGAAGATCCACAGATTTCCAGCATCCCAAATGACCAGTGACATGTGCTTAGTGAGTCCAGCACCAGACTACAGGAACAGGAAGGAGTGTAAAGGCATATCAGCTGCTCCTGTAACTCCTGTTTCTATGCATGTAAGGGTTTTTTAACA
Organism: Hymenochirus boettgeri; assembly: GCA_019447015.1. Classification (NCBI taxonomy): domain Eukaryota; kingdom Metazoa; phylum Chordata; class Amphibia; order Anura; family Pipidae; genus Hymenochirus; species Hymenochirus boettgeri. Next base: position 39,980 of record JAACNH010002000.1, read on the forward strand.
CGCACCACCTACTGGTTACTACCTGCATTGCAGCATTTGATCTAAATTAGGACTTGACCCGAGTATAAGCTGAGGTTAGTGTCAGGCTAATTTTAAACCCTGAAACTCTCGAGTATATACGGAATCAGTAGTAATAAAGAAGAGGTATAGATAAGTAATACTAATGAATAATGATAATAACAGTAGTATAATGAATAGTGCTGAGAATGTGGAACCATTAAATAATGGAGCTAGGTGGTAGTAAGGATGCCGAAAAGGCTAATCTGCTAAACCTTTTTTTTTTACATCGTGTTTTACTGTTGAGAATCCTTGTCCTTACAGTAGGGATTGTAATAATATCAGGGAAGAAAATGAAGAGTTTTCACATTGGATAACAGAGGATATTGTACGGAAACAATTAGACAAGGTTAATATCAATAAAGCGCCAGACCAGATGGTTGAATCTCGATTTTAAAGGAGCTTAGTTCAGTCTATCTAGACCACTGTTTCTCATCTTTACAGATTCGCTTTGTCTAGGGATGTGTCCGCTGATTGGAAAAACCAATGTAATACCAAATCAAAAAGGTAGTCGTTCACAGCCGGAAACTATAGACCTGTAAGCCTAACATCAGTGGTAGGAAAGGTGATGGAAACCTTGTTAAGGGATCATATCCTTGACTTTGTTTCCAGGATCATCTTATAGTAGTAGTCAGCATGGATTATAGAAATAGATCATGCCAACAATTTAATTGGTTTTTATGAAGAAGTGAGTAAGAAGCTAGATTCAGGCACAGCAGTGGATGTGGTACATTGGATTTTGCAAAAGCTTTTGATACTGTGCCACATAAGCGACTAATGTATAACTAGGATGTTGGCCTTGAAGAAAACATTTGTTCATGGATAGAAAACTGGTTATTGGACCGCAAACAGGAGTGGTGGTTAATGGAGCTACATCTATGTGGTCTAAAGTTCTAAGCGGAGTGCCTCAGGGTTCTGTACTGGGGCCGCTTCTGTTTAATCTGTTTATAAATGACTAGAAGAGGGCATTGAGAGCAAGGTCCAGTATTTGCTGATGACACTAAACTATGCAGAGCTTTGGAAACTTCCAATGATGTTCAAGTGCTGCAAGCAGACCTAGATAGATTATCAAAATGGGCAGCAGAATGGCAGATGAGATTCAATGTTGATAAATGTAAGGTGATGCATTTGGGATTTAATAATCCCTGTGCCACTACACCATAAATAACATCTGGAGGGGCTCGAATATGCAGGCAATTAGACAAGTTAGGCTGTTTACATTGGAGAAGCGAGGTTGTGCGTGGGGACATGATTACCTTATACAATATATAATGGGCCATACAATGACCTCTGGTGCATTGTTACTAATAGGTCATACAGAGGACACGTGGACATCCTCTAAGGTTGGAAGAAAAGAAGTTTCATCTTCAGGTTAGGAAGGGTTTCTTTACAGTGAGAACGGTGAAATTGTGGAACTGTCTTCCGGCAGATTGTGTAATGGCAAGTTCAATGAATAGCTTTAAAAAGGCCAGGATAAGTTTCTAAAACTAAAAAATATTGAGAATTACTGGTATTAATGCTATAGATCTGGTTGATCCAGGGATACATTCCGATTGCCGTTTGGAGTCAGAGAAATTTTTTCCCCTTTTTAGCTGGGGTTTTTTGCCTTCCTCTGGATCAACTGTTAGGTAGGGTTAAAAAAAAAAAAAATATGTATATATATATATATATATATATATATATATTATATATATATATATATATAAAGAGGGTGAATAGGTTGGACTTGATGGACGTATGTCTTTATTCAACCTTAATTACTATGTTACTATGTAGTGATAATCAGTATGTAATAATAATGTTAATAATTATAATATTAATGAATAGTGATATTGAATAGTGATAATAATAATAGTGTATAATCAGTAGTAAGTAATATGAATAGTGATAATAATCAGTAGTATAATGAATAGTGATACTAATCAGTAGTAATAATGATAGTGATAATTAATACTAATGAATAGAGATGGTAATCAGTAGTACTAATGAATAGAGAATTATGAATAGTGATATTAGTAATACTAAGAATAGTGATACTAATAAAACTGATAATCAGGAGTAATAATGAATAGTAGAATTAGTATACTAATATAGTGATAATAATCATAGTAATAATAATCGTAGTAATAATGAATAGTGATAATAATAAGTGATAATTAGTATACTAATGATAGTTATAATTCTATATATTAATAGTAATAGTTTTTATAGTAATATAATATTTCATAGTAATAATAGTAATATAATAGTTCTAAAGTAATAATAGTTTTATAATGTAATATAATAGTTCTATAGTAATATAGTATGATATAATAGTAATATAATAGTTCTATGTAATGTAATAGTAATATAATAGTTCTATATAATACAAGTTATATAATAGTTGCAGTTTAGCAGCCCCTTGACTAAACACCTCTCTCCTACATGTCCCACCGTGGGGTTCAGTGCAGGTCCCTCCGGATACCCGTTGGAGCTACAGGACCCTTACGTTCTAAAGAGCCGAAGTGTGGGTTGACGCTCAGCGCCTCTCATGGGACTGAGTAGCCGGTCGGACTCCATCGCTGGGTGGGGAGAGCGCTCAGGTCGGTCCGACTATAATACAATCCTGATCCACCACAACTTTCCATCTCCTTCCCCTACGGCTCCTCCTTTATTAAAACATTGTGACTCAATCGCTAGAGCAAAGCCTTCTGGGATTTGGAGTCGTTCGGCGCGGCATTCCTGGCATGTCTTTTAATGTCCCACTGACTAACATTTACCAGCGGCACCCGGTTGGAACTTAAGAGTCAGAGTTCTGCAAACTGTCAGTATGAATTTTACCCTACGGAATCATGGAAAGGGTCGGGCGATGTGAATGAACGATGGGGCAGTGGTCAAATGGTCGTGATGGCGGTCTTTACAACTAATTCCAAACCAGTGTTAGTACCCCAACCCACATTATTATACCATTTATAGGATGGTGTACCAATCAGTATTCCTACCACTGCGACAGCACACGGTTAAACGTATATCACAGCCACAATGGAGTGCGTAGGGCAAGGTCACACTAGCGGCTTTAACCTTTTTCCGACACACTAGTGTTGGCCAATTGGTCTATCCACAAGTGCACTGCCCTGTGATCCGCTAATCGAGCGTGGTCTGCATTTTATTGCACATTAGCATGTGCTCCAATTGCACAATCACAGCGCACCGAGACACTCAGGTATAGGCCCACTTACGTGTTTTTACAACCGATTTGCGATCCGATTTGCGATGCGCAATGACACATACATTAGAATTAAATCGCAACAAGTATGCCCCACTATGACAATGCGTTGCGATCCGTGGTCACAACGCGCGCGTTCACCATTTTTGCTCTGTTTGTGTCTGCAACGCGCAACAATGAAAATCTATGGAAGCGCAAAAAAAACCGGACATCGACGCGATTTTACACTCCCGTTTTTTTTTCCGCGTTTTAAAACCATTCTTCCAGTGATGTCACTTCCATTTCCTGTTTGGGCGTAGTCGGGCTGTGGAGGGTTGTAGCAGGTTTGTTGTGGCCATTGGTTTTGCACCTGTGTTTTGCAAAAGTTGTGGGACTGTGATTGTCATGGCCACCACCAAAAAATCTCTGTGTACAGAGGATAACGCAGTACCCACAATTGTATGATAAAACTCATACACAATACAAAGACAACAACAGAATCAGACAATTTGGAGAGATATTGGGAAAGAATTATATGAAGAGGAAGGGACAACTATTCAGCAATGATTAAGAACCAAAAAGGTGCACCCAGAATCTTCTTCTGCTGCTTCTGTTCTTGCGTCCTTATACTCTAACTCACTGAGAGCAGTAACAAAGTCACTAACTCCCAGGAGTAATCAAGAAAATCTCAGGAAACATCATTGCCAGCTCTCCTCTCACAACGCTATCATTTGCTTACGCATTTCCAGCACGCTACTACGCATTATAGTGTGTCTACACTTAAGCGCTCACCAGCGCACCACGAAATGGGCACACTAGCGCACACATTACCATCTTGTGCGTGTTGCTGTGCACTGTGATTGTGCAAAAACGTTTGCATGCGCTCCGTTTAAGGGATCGCACCAGCAGCAATGCACACCAACATTACATCAATTGGCCTACTATGTCCTTAGGCTAGGCTTACTACAATGCGCTCCTGCGTCACGTTATCGGTACACGTGTGTGTCGAGTTGCAATCATGCAATTTTGCGCAATCGAGCGCATGTGATTGCTCAAATAAAATGTGAAATGCATGCACCACCCACACTGTGTCCACATCAATAGACCCACACTAGTGTGCGCTTCTAAAAGCACCATTGGATCGTTCTTAAAGGCCATTAGTGTGGCCTATCCCTTTTTTTTGGCAATAATCCATTATCAGGGAGCATACAATTCGCATAAAATGTGGACTGCAGTTCTTCGAAAAGGATTGCAGCAAACTTCAGTAAAGTTTCGGTAGTTCGGAAACAAACCTATTATAGTCTATGGAAGACTAATCGCATGCATTTCATGTGCGATTTTGTTGCGTTTGCGCATGCGTTTTTTTTCGTTACATATAGAAAAACGCATGCGATTGCAATTTAAAACTGGAACGCAAAGTGCAATCGCATCGCACCCGAAAGCGCACATTTTCGGTGCGTTGCTGCGATTCCATGAGGTACAAAAAACGCATGCGCAAACGCAAGAAAATTGCGTAAGTGCCTAGCCGCCTTACTGCACTTTCTATTTATACTTTTATCCACTCCTTGATTGAGCGTGAGTGTGCACACCCAGTGGAATTGTGTTTTTTGGTCCTGTGGTATGACTCGGTCCAGCTGGATCCCCTATTCTGCGATGAACTCTTGAGCCCAGACTTTACTTTAGTGCCGCTTAGTTGTAGCTGCTTATTAGTGATATTTTTTTACACTCCTATTAGGTAGTGTTTTGAGATTTTTTGATATTTGTACATTTTCTCTTGGGCATTTTATGTACTTTATGTATGCCATTTTAGGATTTTTATTAAGCAGCTGCCTGCTCATATTATTTGAATACTACTCTTATATTTATATGCATGTGATAAATTATATATATTATATTTTTATTATTGTTTGGGTACTACCTCACATACGTTTTTGCTCTTTTTTGTTGTTCCCTCCTTTAGGGTTTTTTCTGAGTTGGGGGACTTAGGAGTACTGTTGTGAGGGTCTTAGCTATGTCTATACTGTGGGGTTTTCCCAAATGCTCCATTCGAGGGTTATGGACAATTCTAGGGTTAAGAACGCTACATTCGAGGTTACCAAAACAGAATGCTAATACCAGGGTTACCGAAAACAAATGCTAAATTTGAGGATCACCAAAATCGAGAGTTACCGAAATTGGCAGCTACATTCAAGGTTACAGAAAATAAACACTACATTCGAGGGTTACTGAAACGAATGCTTAATTTGAGGGTTTCAGAAATCAACCACTACATTCGAGGGTTACCGAGCGTACTTTCGAGAGTTACAGAAAATCGGCAGCTACACTGGAGGGTTAAATAACGCTAAATTTGAGAGTTACCGAAAACAAATGCTAAATTCGAGGGTTACCGAAATCGACCGACACATTCAAAGTTTCCGAATGAATCATTAAGGATTACCGAAAATCGAACAGCTCGTAGATCTATACATTATCGAAAATCAGCCGCAAATTCGGAAAACTAGTTCCAAGCCAGAACTAGTTTCGAACTTTCAGTTGTAAGTTTGGCCCGAGTTCGAGTTCGAGTTCAATCCTGCTTAGTATCAGTAAGGATGAAGTCAGTTTTGAGTCAAACCTGGTTCGATGTCTGCCCGGAACATATATATAGAAATATAGAACATGAAAACCCTCAATTTTAAAATACGTAAACCCTGGATTCCGAACATGGAAAATAGCAAATACGTAGGCCCTGATTTAAAATTTTCAAAAATAGCTCACGTGTAAGAAAGTCTTTTTTTCCCCTAAGTTTTAGTTTTATGTACGTGTTTCCCAGACCCTTTCCCAGGTCCCGGAGCCATTTACCTAACTTACTATTGCTATTTAAATTTAATTGGAATTTTGGATTTTTTACATTCTATGGGTCCGGGTCCATTTTTTTTTTTTGAAAATCCGAAATCTTTTTTTGGAACAGAACTCGCTAGTTTCAGTTATAATTAGTGTTTAGCTATGTCATCGGTTAAATCCATGTTTGCTATGTCATCAGTCATAATCAGTGTTAAGCTTGTCATCAGTTTAAATCAGTGTTTACTATTGTCACAATTATAATCAGTGTTTAGCTGTATTATTTTATAATCATGTTTAGCTATGTCCATCAGTTTTATATTAGTGTTTAGCTAGGTCATCAGTTATAATCCGTGTTTAGCTTTGTTATCATGTTATAATCAGTGTTTAGCTATGTCAAAGTTATAATCTGTGTTTAGCTATGTCATCAGTTATAATCAGTGTTAGCTGTTATTAGTATAATCTGTTTTTGTCTGTTATCAGTTATAATCAGTGTTTAGCTATGTCACCAGTTATAATCGTTGTTTAGCTATGTCATCAGTTATAATCAGTGTTTAGCTATGTCACAGTTAAATCGTGTTTAGCTATTCATCAGTTTATAATCTGTGTGTAGCTATGTCATCAGTTATAATCAGTGTTTTAGCTATGTCTCAGTTATAATCGTGTTTAGCTATGTCATCAGTTATAATCGGTGTTTAGCTATGTATCAGTTATAATCGTTTTTGGTCTATGTATCAGTTATAAACAGTGTTCAGCAATGTCACCAGCATAATCGGTGTTTAGGTATGTCATCAGTATAATTTGTTGTTTAGCTATGTCATCAGTTGTAATCAGTGTTTAGTATGTTATCAGTTATAATCTGTGTTTAGCAATGTCACCAGTTGTAATCAGTGTTTGTATGTCATCAGTATAACTGTGTTTAGCTATGTCATCAGTTATAATCTGTGTTTGCAATGTCAGTCATCAGTTATAATCAGTGTTTGCTATGTCATCAGTTCTAATCGGTGTTTTAGCTATGTCATCATGTTATAATAGTTTTTTTCGTATGTCATCAGTTATAATCAGTGTTAGCTATGTCATCAGTTATAATCAGTGTTTAGCTATGTCATCAGTTATAATCGTGTTTAGCTATGTAATCAGTTTTCTATCGTTGTTTAGCTATGTCCCCATTTTATAATCAGCATTTAGCTGCTCATTTATCAGCGTTTAGCTGTGTCCATCCTTATAATGGTGTTTAACTATGTCATCATTCATAATGATGTATAGATTCTCAGCTATAATCATATTTACTATGTCCATCAGTTATAATCAGTGTTTAGCTATGTCATCAGTTATAATCTTGTTTTAGCTATGTCATCAGTTATATCATGTTTAGAATGTCACGTTTATAATCACGTTTAGCTATGTCATCAGTTATAATCTTGTTAAGCTATGTAGACCAGTTTTATCAGTGTTTAGCTATTTCATCAGTACAGATGAAGTCCTGTTCTGATTCAAACCTGGTTGGGACAGAAAATTTTTAAACTCTTGTATTTTTCATATATCATGAAACTTTCCCAGACTTTCTAAATCGAATACTAGGAAATTATTAAATATCCAGGCAAATTTCGAGAGATATAGAATACGAGAATTCTCATTCCAACATTAGAGAAATAGCGATGCGTAACCCGCAATTTCCAGTATTCGAAATAGCTTATATGTGAAGAAATATTTTTTAGAAGTTATATGTATGTGTTTCCCAGACCATTTCCCAGGTCCCTGAGCCATTTACACTAATTTACTATTGCTATTTATTCATCAGTATAATCAGTGTTTATCTATGTCATCAGTTATAAAGTGTTTAGCGATGTCATCATTATAATCAGTGTTTGCTATTCTCATTTATATCATGTTTAGCTGTGTCATCAGTTATAATCAGTGTTTCTGTGTCATCAGTTATAATCAGTGTTTAGCTGTGTCATCAGTTATATTCAGTGTTTAGCTCTGTCACCAGTTATATCGGTGTTTAGCTGTGTCACCAGTATAATGAGTGTTTAGCTATGTCATCTGTTATAATCGGTGTTTAGCTGTGTCATCAGTTATAATGAGTGTTTAGCTGTCATCCGTTATAATGAGTGTTTAGCTATGTCATCCGTTATGAGTGTTTAGCTATGTCATCATTCATAATGAGTGTTTAGCTATGTTATCAGTAATAATCAGTGTTTAGCTATGTCATCAGTTATAATCAGTGTTTAGCTGTGTCATCAGTTATAATCGGTTTAGCTCTGTCACCAGTTATAATCAGTGTTTAGCTGTGTCACCAGTTATAATCAGTGTTTAGCTGTGTCACCAGTTATAATCGGTGTTTAGCTGTGTTATCAGTTATAATCAGTGTTTAGCTGTGTCATCCGTTATAATCAGTGTTTAGCTGTGTCATCCGTTATAATGAGTGTTTAACTATGTCATCATTCATAATGAGTGTATGCTATGTCATCAGTTATATCAGTGTTTAGCTATGTCATCAGTTTAATCAGTGTTTACTATGTCACCAGTTTAATCAGTGTTTAGCTATATCACCAGTTATAATCAGTGTTTAGCTATGTCATCAGTACAGATGAAGTCCTGTTCTGATTCAACCTGTTGGGACAGAACTTGTGTATCCGTTATAATCAGTGTTTAGCTGTGTCATCCTTTATAATGAGTGTTTAACTATGTCATCATTCATAATGAGTGTATAGCTATGTCATCAGTTATATTCAGTGTTTAGCTCTGTCACCAGTTATAATCAGTGTTTAGCTGTGTCACCAGTTATAATCGGTGTTTAGCTGTGTCATCAGTTATAATCAGTGTTTAGCTGTGTCATCAGTTAATGAGTGTTTAGCTATGTCATCCGTTATAATCAGTGTTTAGCTATGTCCATCCGTTTTAAATGAGTGTTTAGCTATGTCATCATTCATAATGAGTGTTTATCTATGTCATCAGTTATAATCATGTTTAGCTATGTCATCAGTTCTAATCATGTGTTTAGCTATGTCATCAGTTATAATCAGTGTTTAGCTTGTCACCAGTTATAATCAGTGTTTGAGCTATATCACCAGTTATAATCAGTGTTTAGCTATGTCATCATTTATAACGGTGTTAGCTGTGTCATCAGTTATAATCGTTTTATCTGTGTCACCAGTTACTAGCATTACGGTGTTTAGCTGTGTCACCAGTTATAATCGGTGTTTAGCTGTGCTCACTTATAATCGTGTTTACGTGTGCATCCGTTATATGAGTGTTTAGCTATATCACCATTTATAATCAGTGTTTAGCTATGTCATCAGTTATAATCAGTGTTTAGCTATGTTATCAGTTATAATCAGTGTTTAGCGCGTCACCCATTATAATCA